>JASSRZ010022387.1:965-19963 GCA_032164315.1 Malacoctenus gilli | reverse complement strand
GTGTCAGTGTCAGTGTCAGTGTCAGTGTCAGTGTCAGTGTCAGTGTCAGTGTCAGTGTCAGTGTCAGTGTCAGTGTCAGTGTCCGTGTCCGTGTCCGTGTCCGTGTCCGTGTCCGTGTCCGTGTCCGTGTCCGTAATGATGGATTCGCTGCTAATCAGCCGTGTGTCTACTGCACGCAGGTTGACTCCCAGGAACTGTCCCCTCCTGACCAATCAGAGCCTGTCGGAGAGCCAGCCCTGGTTCGACATGTTGGTGAAAATTCAGGAGATCACCAGAGATCTGTCAGGTAGCCAAGGCAGAATGCTGTGAGACACATAACTGTAAAATCATGAAAATATGACTTACATTGTTCTTGAGTGAAATCACTGAAGCGCTGAACTTAAGTACAGTTCTGGAAATGTGCTTTATCACATTGAGAAAAAAAACAAAACATTCATTTACTTAGCAGGCAAAAAGGCAAACATCATCTCTGAGCTTTGTCTGATTGTTTCTGGGGTTTTCTGGAATTGGGAATAAAGGTTTTTCAAATCCAGCTGTGTGTGGAACAACTCCAACAGTGACCTGCTGCGGACAAACAGAACTTAACTTTTCTACTTCTGTATCTGCTTTTGTAACTAGAGAGGATGTAGTTTGAATGTATATTTTGACATGTTCTCTCATAATGGTCTTGTAGTTTCTGTTCCAAAAAACATCTTGAAATGTTTGCAGTGAATGTCCTTTTTTTGTACTTCCACAACTGGAACAAAAATAAGTTGTTTCATTGTGATCACTGCTCTCTGTTTCATTCCCAGATCCAGGACTGGTCTTCCAGGCCAGTCTGACCAGTGCTCAGGTGCTGCTTCCGGGCAGTCAGGCATCCCTCAGCAGCCTGCTGCTCGAGGGACACAGTCTGCTGGCGCTGGCTGCCATCATGTTCGCCCCTGGGGGAATTGACCAGGTGAGCCTGTTGGCTCAAGCTGTTTAGTTGTCCTCTCTACTGATGTCAGCCCTCTTACATTTTTAACCTCCCGACCCCCAAGAGCTTGGAGGCAGTGCTGTACAGCCTCTAGTGCTGTCCCAAAAGCTGCGTGGACCATTCCCACGCAGTGTCTCACCAGTCAAACTCCCCTTTTAATAAGGGCACATACAGTAAAACTATCTGTGAGCTGATTCTTTCAACTCGGTGAAACCCAACAGATGTCTGTATTGTTATGGTGCAGGTGCAGACTCTTAAAGAAACAGCGAACAAGCTGTAAGAAGACGATGTGCTTGAACAGCTCCCCCCTGTATTTGTGTAGGTGACATCTCAGGATGAAAGGTCGGGCAGGGCTGAGAGAACGGTGGACCCCCAGCTCCTGAAGATGGCCCTGGCAGCCCATCCCAAACTGAGAGCTGCACTGTTTCCCCCAGGGCCCCGGGGAACCAGCCCCCCTTGTGACGTCTCCCTCTACCACCTCCTGCAGGTGTGTCCGCACCTCCCTGGCTCTGCCTTTGTTTCCGCAGCTGTGACAGAGCAATAACCAGCACTGCTTTGTCGCTGTGTTTCCACAGTCGCTCCACCCTCTGGACCCGTCCAGGCTGTTTGGCTGGCAAGCTGCAAACACACTCAACTCAACCGGTGGGTCCTGCGAACCACCGCCATGCTTGTCACTTTTGTTGTTCACACATCAACACTGGCAAGCTGTTTTTTCTGCAGAATGCAAAGGATCTAGACCAGGGGTGGGTAATCCTGGTCCTGGAGGGCCGCAGCCCTGCATGTTTTCAATGTGTCCCAGCCTCAACGCACCTGATTGCAGTAAGCTGCTCATTATCAGGCTCTGCTGCAGAGCTGCATGATGACAGCAATGAAATTCAGGTGTGTCGGAGTAGGAACACATTGAAAACATGCAGGGCTGCGGCCCTCCAGGACCAGGAATGCCCACCCCTGCTCTAGACGATCACCCATAGCCCAGCCACCAATGGGGGGGGGGTCTGTGAGATGAAGTGGAAAAGAGATATTAGGCACCTATGTCATCATCACAAAATAGGATCATGTGTATAGTTTCTGATGGTACTTCTTGAGTTCACCATATATCTGTTCATCCATCCATCCATCCATACATCTCCCTCCACAGAAACCTCTGAGCTGCCTCACTTCTCAAGCCCTCACCTGGTCAGCAGGTTCGCCCTTGTGGAGAACCTGGACTTCCTGTTCTATCTCCGCCATGGTCGGCCGTCTTTTGCATATGCCACCTTCCTCATTCAGCAGCTGGTCGACTGCGGCGACGTCAAGCTGCTGTGAGTGGGACACCTTTTTAACTCCAGCTGCTCTCGTGACCGATTTACGGGGGGAGTGATGAGAGAGTTCTTTTGCTCTACACGTGTGTGTGTGTGTGTGTGTGTGTGTGTGTGTGTGTGTGTGTGTGTGTGTGTGTGTGTGTGTGTGGTTTGTTGCAGGCTGCAGCACACCCAACAGCAGGTGTACCGTTTGGCCTTGCAGTGTTTCAATGTGCCCTCCGTGACCTCGGCTGCAGTTTGCTTCTGTGAGCTGCTCGGCATCTGCAGCCTCAAGCTGAGAGTGGATGTCAGAGCTCTCAACGCCATCCTGCAGCACTGGAACCAAAGCAGCACACACACTGCTTCCAATGCACCTCTACACACATTGGGTGAATGCATGCAAGATGTACCACAATGCACATTTCACACAAACTGTATGCTCACTCTCACCTTTCTACTTTGATTCTCTGAAGGTGTTAAATTGGTGGAGGCAGAACAGGAAGCAGCAGAAGAGCTGATTGGTTATCTGGAAGTTGCAGTGACAGACGGCTTGGAACAGAAGGGTGTCAGCAGGTTAGCCCCGCATCCTCATGAAGCTTTTACCCTCGTGAAAAACGATGGTGTCCAAAGCCTGACACGAGAGTTTTCATGACCTTGTTACTAATAAGAACAGGAGTTAACCCTGAGAGGAATAGGAAAGCTGCCAACAGCACCCTCCACACAAACTGTGTGACAGTGAAAAATGGCGGCTTGTCCCCCTTGCAGAGCTTCATACGAGGCAGCACAGGAGTGGGCGCTGCCTGTTCAGTTCTGCCAGCTCCATGGCCTGAAGCTCAGCTCAGTTTACCCCACAAGCTGTGCCGAGGACAGACAGTTCATCCACTTCCTGCTGTTCATCCAACTGCACAACTTCCCGCCCCAGCAGGTAAGACGTTTCACAAAGACGCCATCACGGGCCAGGTGTCCTACTGTCCTGTCTTCTTCCGGCTCTTATGCTGTTTCCCTTTTTGGACAACGCTCGGGTCCAGGTGAGGTCGCTGGTGGCCCAGTTTGGCCCCACACTGGAGGCCCATCTGAGCCTGGCGTTTCAGGACCTTCAGGTGTACAGCCAGAGCCGCGGTGCTGACACGCAGCAGCAGACGAATTCTGCCCGAACGAAGGGCATGCATGGAGGCCCCGAACACCTGGGGGAGCTCTTCCAGGTCATGCTGCAGAGCCAGGACGAGCCCGCACCCTGCAGGTATCTGCTTCAGGAGGCTCTCCTGCAACGCTGCCCGACACTGGCGGTGCTGGCCATCTGCCTGCAGGTAAACCCCCAAACAAACCCCCGCCGGTCAACCGTAAGTCTCATTGATATGTCATTTGGAAGGCATCACTGTCCAACACTTCATCACATTCTGTGTGTGGCCTTGTTGGGCTCAGTCGTGTGTCGGTTCTACAGTTGAGATTTCAGAGGTCCACAGTCTTCCTGCCTGTTTTAATGTCATTGAGACACACAGGAAGTGCCTACAAATCAGTGTTAAATTTCATGTTCAAATGCTCTGTGCTGTTTTATGAAGCATGGAGGTGTCGTGGCAAATTATTTACTCAGCTACTCACCCATCATAATCACTCTCGCAGGCCCGCAAATGCAGAAAGAATTCCATTACAGAGGCCAGAAATTTTTTTTATGATGAACTTCATCTATGAATTTCTCTATCAAACTCTTCGCTTCTTACAACAACATATGCAAAATGCATTTCACGCTTTTAGAACGTCTGTCCATGAATGATGTTGCACTGCCCCTTGTTGTTGCTGGTGGTAATACAGCATTTGGAATCTGAACACAAAACGACTACACTCATCTCTGTTTGTGTATCTATTCTGGAGCCGAGATTCACTGTCCTATCCGAACCCCTGGAGCTCCTCCATGTTTTGGATGTTTTCCTTGATTGTAAGACACCTGACACCGAATGAATAGCTCAGTATCAGGCTCTCTGTAAAGCTTCATGTGGGCAAGCCTACGTTTGAACAGGGGAGACACTAATATCCTGCATGGCCCCACCTAAGGACCCTATTTTGTCCCCACCACTGTGAGATATTGACCAGCGTTAAAAACCCCGTCACGGTACCGCAGGAGATATCGTAAGGAGATGGCTTGCTTGTGGGCTGGGGGGGTGGGGTTCGCCGTTCACTTCCTGCCTCCTGCAAATTATGTCAAAACAGCCAATCTATATTTAGGTCAAGCACAGCTGAACTGCACACATTCAGATAAAATGTTCCATCTGCCTCCATTGAATGCATCCGTGAAGGCCATTATCACAATTCGGGGGAACCGGTGCACAACGCAGGCTAGAAGGATGCGAGGCAGCTCAGGAAGCGGCAAAGCTATTGAGATATTGAGGGATTTAATGACAGCCTTCACACCCCGAGACAAGTGCTCTCTGTGTGTTTCGGGATGATTGACAACCAGCAATTTTGTATCTACCACTTTGTCCAATTTGCTGTCAGGAGGAGCTGGAACTCTTCCTTGCTAACACACTTGTAAAGTTTGCTATCTGAGGATGTGGCATGATGCGTGTCGCAAAGTATGTGAATATGTGGCTAATATTGTTCCCAGGATGCAGAGTTGCTGCCCTGTCTTTGCGTGTGGGTGCTGACCTCCGTCGACGGCGTCACCGCCGGAGAAGCCACCTCTCACCTGATCGAAGCCCCCGAGCATCACAGGTGGACCCTGCATGACCTGTCGGTCATCTGGAGGACACTGCTGTGGCGGGGGCATGTCAGGCCCCTCCTCCGGGGCTTTGAGCTCTTCCAGAAGGTAACATACACCATGCAAATATCGAAGCTGTTTTTCAGATGACAACATAAGTAATTTGCGTCTCACCTTCATTGATTTTTCAGCAAATAAATGTTTTTTACCAAGAGAAAACGATCTTTCTTTTGTTTTCATTTTCAAGCCAAAGCACACATAAGCCTGTAAAGTAGTTCTGCAGATGAACTGAATGACTTTGGTTGAAACTCTTGTGAGGGAGACGTGACTCTAAAGTAAAACGGTCGACTGCCTCTTGTCGTGCAGGAGTGCCCCCTTGTGTTGGTCCTCAGGATGTTTGAGTTGTGTTGCGACTACAGGAACTTCACCGAGGCCAAATCGAAGCTTCTGGACTTCCAGAGGACGCTCATCGCGGTGAGTTTCTCCAATCACGAAAGAGCAAGTAGCCAACAAACGTTTCGAGTAGCGAATCAAACAGCTCATCAGAGCAAACCTCTCTGATCTGTGGGGCCTTTCGCACTGACGAGTGAACTTGGGTGGGACATCCGTTGTGCCTCTGGAGTAGGCCGCCCCAAACTGATCTTCCTCACCCCTTTTGATGCAGCTGAGAAACAGTGGCTCCGGCACGGAGGGCCCCCTCCCCGTGCAGTGGGTGGAGAGCCAGGCCTCCGCGCTGCTCCTCACTATGCTGCAGCGCTGCACCTCCCAGTTTGACCTCCACCGGCTGCTGCAGCTCCTGGCCGATGTTGACAAACTGCTGAAGTCCAACGGTGAGCCGGGGGGGTTGGGGGCATTCATCACTTTATGAATCTACCCATAATGCTGGGAATCTGGTAATTACTGACTGGTCTGGGCTCAAGTGTGACTCGTTCTGGAGAATGACTCTGTTGACTCTCTAGTTGACATTTCCACTTTGCATTTTGTTGTTCCATAATGCTTGAACCTGTGTGTGTGTGTGTCTGTGTGTAGGTCTGGACTTCAAGAAGCTGAGTCAGCTCAGTCAGTTGCTCCAGGGGACTGAGGTCCTTCTGTCCCCCAGGCTGCTGCAGTGCAGCTCCCCCTCAGTCCAGCGGGAGGAGTTCCAGGTCGCCGTGGATGCTCTGCAGTCGGGGGGACACTACGGCAAGGCCCGGCAGGTGGCCCTGCTGGCCGGCCTGCCCGTCCACTGCCTGCTGCTCAGCCAGGTCTGATCCACATTAACACAATGAGGATTAAACAGGGCTTGTTGAGGCTGAGTACCAAACATCTCTCACATACAGTTGGGTTGGTTGAAATAGGGCTTGACCGGAAGAACCTTGTCTCTTTCGGTGTAGATATTCAAAGAAGAAAAATGAAAGTTACTCGATTTATCCAAGAAGGGACTGTCGTGTGTGTGATTTTCTTGTGAACGCTTCACAGACTGCAGTTCCTGGCTGATCCTTTCATGTTTGTATTGGTGCTGGTTATAGGACCAAACCTACAGATTCCGGTTGAATTATTGTTCAGTCTTGTTGTTTCACGTCAAGTGACACTGGTCCAGTCAGCAGTCTGGGGCTACAACTGTACGGGTGAATGTACCAGCCCTTCAAACTTCTTTTGAACCCACTCAGCTAGGATTTCAAGCTCGCCGAGGTGAACTGAATTCATCCTGTCAATGAGCAATTCGCCTGATTTGCCAGTGAGTGATGGCAACAGATGAGGCCTTCCTACAACTTGTTCCCAATAATCAAACTAGCAAAACTCCCTAAATCAATGTTTTCCTTAGCGATAGTGACAAGGGTGAAGTGGCCTCAGACAATGGTGTCAGTCCAGCAGCAGCTAGACCAGAGAGCTGGCTTAAGTCTGACCAAGAAACGCCAAAGCAGCAAGTCCATTATCACCTCTTTGTGCTCGATTGATATCACCAACACATTAACATTTGTCCTGTCGTCCTCACAGCTCCATCAGGCAGTGAACTCCCAGAAGTCCAAGCGGCAGTGGGGCCGATTGGAGGCGCGGGTCGCTTTCTGGAGGAAATGTCACGAGCAGCTGAAAGCCGACAGCACTGACCCCTGGTCGGCCTCCCAGTTCTTCCAGTCGCAGGCTGAAGTGGGCAGCGTGGACCCTCCGGTTGACCGTGAGGCTCAGATGGAGCTGACGGACATCCAGGAGCGCTGCCTGCTGCTCAGCCTCGCTGCGCACTGGCTCTCCCTGAATGACCCAGCTCCTGTGGACCAGCTAGAGAGCCTGGAGAAGGAGTCGTGGCGGAGCCGAGTCCGTACGCAGATGCTCACGGTCGCCATGGAGAAGGAGAGCGTTTTTAACCTGCCGGCCGTCACGCCTCACATGAACACGTATGAAGTGGCCATGAAGGAGTTCTCTTTTTCGAACATATCGGACCTGAACAGAGAGGAGTGTCTGAGACTGGAGTGTCTCCCAGGGCCCCCCGGGGAGCAGGAGGAGCAGGGTGCAGGGGCAGTGTTCAGTCCAGCGGAGAGGGGCGTTTTGGCCACACTGGTTGGCCAGTTGCTGGATGAAGGCAGGATCCATGAAGCCAGTCGCGTCTGCTGTTTCTTCTGCCTGCACCACCCGGACATGCGGGTGGTGCTGCGCTGCCGAGGCCTGGCCTCCGGGGACCTGAGCCCCGAACTGCAGGAGGAGGCCTCCGAAGCTTCAGAAAGGAGGAGCATTAGCAGCTGTAAGCTTCAGTTCATGAGCTGTCTGAATACTGTCTGAATAGCAGCAAGACATCAAAATAATAAACTCTAACTATACTGTGAACAATAACACTGATGTCACTCAAAACATTGAACTCACTTAGTTTTTATTGTCTTGTTAAATATTTAGAACACTTTCCATATTGACTTGCTGTACACTACAAAGTATAAGCACAGCCTTATAAATAACATGTTGTTTTTAGCCTTAGTATTGCAGTAGGTAAAATTATATCGTGCACTTTTTGAATCAGAGGGGCAAAAGTAAACATCAGTTTGGACCTATACAGGTTCACAAAAGACCAAGCCTTTAAAGCGCAGTATTAGAAACGAGAACAGAACTCAGGACGGAACTGTGAGGAACACCACTGCTCATGGGCAGTTATTCCCAGTGGGAACGACTCTGGATTGGTTCCCGTGTCCCTCTGGTGACTGGTCAGCGTTTTCATTTGCGGCGCTGCTTTGACGTTCTGCTCGCTCTGCTCTCCTACAGCTCAGTCCTTCAGCAGCCTGTCCTCCTTCGTGACGCTCCCCTTAGCAGAGGACGAGGTTGCCGTCCAGCTCCAGAAGTTGGTGGATCAGTGTCTCCATGGCAAAAACTACTGCAAGCAAGTCCTCTGCCTCTACCAGCTGTCAAAGGTACACCCCATGTCCCCACAGTCGAACACAGACAGACAGACACACGCACACACACTGGTAGTCTGGAATTTCTTGTTACCTGAACAAATATGTCTGTGGATCGTGAGAGAAGGTGGGAGGTCAGCCCACACTTGAAGAATGCACCAACAGAACATTGGAGGGAGCCCAGTAATGGAATGTGGCTGCGACTTGTCTCACAGGAGCTGCAGTGCTCCTTCGGTCAGATATGCAGCGAGGAGCCCTGCTCGGTGCTGGAGAGGCTGCTGCAGTCAGAGCAGCCGGAGCGCTTCAGGAAGGCGCAGGCCTTCATCCGAGCTCAGGGTCTGAGCACGGACACGGTGGCCAAGATGGTGTCCTCCGCTGTGGTCCAGGGACTCATCGCCTCAACGCAGGAGCTGCAGCCTGGTGAGAGCGCGCTGTGTGACTATGTCACCGGGACAACTCATCTTCTCCTGTGTGTAAGACCTGCGTGTGTGTGTTTGTGCGCTCTCAGTGGAGAAGCAGGTCTTCCGGCCGTCGGAGGGACGGGACTCCCTGGTGCAGCTGATCAAACTGTGTGAGGATCCGAACCTGGTGGGAGCCAAACTGCTGGAGAACTTCAACTCCGTTCCACTGCGAGATCTTAGCTGCAGTACGCCGCACTAAAAACCCACACACATTGTTAAAATACTGATAAAGTTTTGTTTTATCAATCCATTTTTTTTAACATTTTCCTTGATTCCTTCTGTTAAAGAACTTCAAAGTCTTTTCTCCATTTCCTTGCAGTTGTCGAGCTGCTGATTGTGTCTCACGACTGCTTCAGCCTCACCTGCAACATGGAAGGCATCGTCAGAGTGCTCCAAGCTGCCCGGCACCTCAGCCACACCTGCCTGGCTCCAGGAGAGCACTACAGCCTGCTGGTGAGTCCTGCACATAGATGGTCAGAGCAGTTACAGGGCTGGAGGAACACACGTTCACCTCTGGGGGCAGTTTTGGACACAGCTTATAGGTGGAACACGTGTGTTCTGTGTGCGTGCAGGTACGCCTGCTGACCGGAATCGGCAGATATAACGAGATGACCTACATCTTTGACCTGCTTCATCAGAACCACTGCTTTGAGATGCTGCTGAGAAAAAAAGTGGACACAGACAGAGGCCAGGTCTGAAAGGGGCACACACACACGCACACACAGACACACACAGACACACACACACACACACACACACTCAACAATTTTTACAGTTCTGGACTCTTTTCTCTGCACAGTTAAACTTTGGAGTCAGAGCCTAACACCAGCAACCTGACATGTACATACCGATTATAGCTCAGATTCCACATTTATGTAAGTCAGAACTGTCCAACCCCACTCCCCAACAGAGCTCCAGCCTGAAGACAGCTCTGCTGGACTACATCAAGCGCTGCCTCCCCGCGGACAGCGAGAAGCACAACATGGTGGCGCTGTGCTTCAGTATGAGGAGGGAGATCGGAGAGAACCACGAGATAGCGGCCAAGACGCAGCTGAAGATCATCGAGTCACAGCCCTGGGGTGAGTCCGCGGGCAGGCGTGCAGCGAGGACGTCAGCAGCAGCAGCGGCTTGGTGGAGGTTCACCGGAAGCAGTATCTAAGGGCATTCAGATTGAGTCTGCCCGGAGCACAAGCTGCTCATCTCACATCGTGCCTCCTCCTTCTCCTTTCTGTTACAGCCAGAGCCTGAGTTTAGCAAGCGTGTACCACGTACAGGCCTGGCATATATACTACATATAAGTACAAACACTCGTCGCACACGTCGCTATTCTAACGATTATATTTGGAAGGATAGCGGACGTTAACTATGATGTGGTGGACAGCTGAAGCCTTGGCGGGTGTCGGGTGGAAATGACCTCTAATGATGAACAGGCTCTGCCTCTTCTCATCCGCTTTGGTTTCTGTTCTTCACACAGTTGTTACTCCTGATCTGAAGAGTTCTCTGGTCAAAGTGCTGAATCTGCTGAAGGATGCAGCAGAAAGCTTCTCCAAGGTATCACATGTCTCAATCCTGTTGTCTACATTCACCTCAGCTACGATATTTGATTGGAAACAACAAAATCAAAGGTTGAGAATGAGAATCACCACTCTAGGACAAAATATCAACCTTCTTTAAACATCTGTGGATGCTTGGATTCATCAAGAGAAGTGCTCTGCTTAACCTGGTGTCTGCGTGCGCCCCGCCAGGACTCGTGCGTGCGCCAGGCGAGCCGCTGCGTGCGCATGGCCAAACTGGTCACGCTTCAGCTCCACCTCCTGAACCAGGGTTCAGACCTGCGCGTGGTCAACCTGCGACCTGCTGAGCTGCTGACCGCAGTCCTGGCGCTGCCCCGCTGCTACCAGGTACGACGCCACACCTCAGTCCAGGGTGTATTTCGCATGTGTGCTTGCCCACGTGTGTGTGTGCTGGACATATATTGTGCTGCCCCTCAGGTCTTCGTGGTGTCTGAGGCTTACAGCTACAACACAGACTGGGCAGAGATCTTGTTCCAGAAGGTCATCCTGAAAGGCGACTTCACCTACCTGGAGGAGCTCAAGCGCCAACGCCCGCTCACCACTGCACTGTTCGAGGACATCTTCAAGAAGTGAGTTCGCCGTTGGGGTCTGACGGAGGCAGGGGGTGGAGTCATCTCAGACAGTGGCACCTTGGACACAAAAGTTTAGCGTGACGGCGGCACAGTGCCACCTGGTATTACCCACTTTGGGTCGACCAGACAAGCAGTTCACAGCATCCAGCTTCACTGGGGTGACCAGTGGAAAAAGTAACTTTTTTTTTTTTTTTTATATAGTCCCAGTGATGTTTTCACTTGTTTGCTCTAAGAGCAAGCAGCTCCCGCACCTCGCTTTCTCTCGCCAAGGCAACACTGACGAGCTCCTCATCCTGTGGTTCCAGGTTGGACGGAGCTCCTAGCAACGTGGGCCCCAACGTGAAGCGGCTGCTGACCCACTGCGATGACGCGTACAGCCGCTACAGGCTGGCCTACCAGCAGAACCTGTACGACGTCACCAAGACGCTGCTGCAGGACACCAAGACCTCCAACTATCTGAATGACCGGCTTGCCAGCTAACTGCCCCCCGTCACTCAGCTGTGTCTCGATCATGATCCGATGGTAACAGACTGAACGTGTGATGGTAAATTGTGGTTATGTGAAGGGGAGAACATAGCAGCCTGCTATGAAGAACAGAAATAATTTGTTTGGTTTTTTTTGTAAAGTCACAGAGTGATTTTTTACAACATGATGCCACATTTAAAAAAAAGTCACAATAAAAGCTTCTTACTTCTTCCAGAGTTGTTTTTTTCCTCCTTTGTGTTGATATGGTTGATGTGTGGGGTGTGTCCTGCCTTCAGGTTGGGTTGACTGACACCGTGGGAGGACGAGCTGTCACTCAGAACTGATCGACTGCACTTTTGACCATGTCGGAAACATGGGGGCTCTCAGAAAACTCTGAAGATTGAATAGTTTTTTTGATAGGATGAAAAAAATAAAACATTTTAGACAAGTTGACACTGAAGGAGCTCTGCGGTGAGCTTGATGAGACCGAGGCTGAGAGCCTGAAGGATGTACGCAGGATTAATTATGTGCCAGGACAACAGAAGGATTCATGGTTTACAAAACTTAACAGAAATAATTCTCTAAAATAAAAAACGGGTAAAACAAATGTTTAACGACTCCAAACAAGTGGATGAGGGGGTACTGGAGATCCACATAAACAACCTGGAATTTATGGATCAATGCCTTCAATTCTACTTGACACAAAACCAAACATGCAAACCATATCACACCACATTGAAGCCCTGTCAGAGGCACTGACTGCAGTAAAACCAGTATGAACCCAGTCGTGCTCTTGATTACCAGAGCAGAGTTAAAGATTTCCAACAACAGCCACTGGAACCACAGCTGAGCTAAGCAGCGCGTCGAAGGGTTCCAGGGTGAGGAGATCCAGGACTGAGTCCACTTAAAAGCAGTTGCCAAAACTAAAAACTTACCCAGTAAAAAGGGCTCCACCACAATCACCACAACAAACAACACCTGCTGCATGTGAGGTGAGGGGGGGGGGACTATAGAGTGAGATGGAGAGAGAGAGAGAGAGAGAGAGAGAGAGCGAGAGCGAGAGAGAGAGAGAAAACTCCTGGAGGCAACCTGAGCTGGAAATAGACGAATGCAGATCTGTGATTCAATCGGAGGCTTGATGATGTTGTGCTCTGTGATGTTAACAGGGGTACCAGGCTGAACGGACCACTACATTTGACCCCAGCAGGCTGCTACCAGACTGAAACCTGATACATTAGAGGAGCTTTTCTCAAAGTGTGGTATGCGGGGCTTCCCCTGTGGTATGCCAAAGAATCACAATTTTTTTTTATTAAGGGGGGCCATGCCAAAGGCAAGGCCTCCCTTCTTACTATTCCTTATATTTATTCCGTCACTTACAGTTCTATTTCTTCCGCCGGATTTTCGGCGACGGACTTATCGCAAATTCGGCACGCAGGTGCGGCTCAATTGGGTGAGGTGTGCTCGTGAGTTTCGTGAAAATACGTCATGGCGTTACCGAGGCAACGGCGAAAAAGTGGGCATTTTTTTCCCATAGACATGAATGGGGAAGCCGTAAAACTCGGCACAAACCCAGGCCACTTTGAGGCTTAATCGCTCAGCCTCAAGACCTCGCACAAACACCGTTCAAGGATTGGGAATGTCACAAGAGATGCAACTCTGGCATATTGGAGCCACACGGCCAGATGTGGCACGGTTTTGCCACAATTGTCGATGAGGTTTCTATAAAAATCCGAGAAAAACGGTAATTTTGCTTCTCACTCTAATGATGACATCATCCACTCTAAATTTCAGAGAAGTAAAAAGAAAAAAACCGCAATTTCTTCAAATTCACGGCCAAACCTTTGGTTGGGCTAGGTCAAAACGTAACTCAAAACGTAACTCAAAACGTAGCTACGGGCCTCCTCTTTCATGTGATGTGACCGCGGTTTAGCTGGGCCTCGCAGTTTTCGAGCTACGGGGCTCAGGGTCTAGAGAGTACCATTCGGCTCACATTGTAAAGTATGGGAGAAAAGGACAGATTTTCCGCCGTGCTCCCAAAAAGCACCTCATTTTAAAACTGCCATAAAAAATGAACTGGGGGGGGGGGTAGCCAACAACCAAAAACACTCAGCTGAGCGGCCGTCCCTCGTGTCACTCACAGTTCAAGAATTTTTCAGATAGCTGTTACGGTTCAATCGCAATCTGGAGTAGTTCGGGGTGAATGATTTGCTCAAATCTCACTTTTCTGCTTGGCAGTTGATAACAAGTGCGCCAGATTTCAATGCGCGCATGCACACACGGACTCCGGTCAGCCAATCAGAGGCCTTGCTGGCCTGTTTTTCATTCAGTTTTCAAAACGCTTCTTGTCCATGGCTCAGCGACGGACTACTACAAGAATCAGCACACAGTTCGGGGAATGCCACGGTCACAAGACATGCATCTCTCACATATTGAAGCCACAAGTCTGGATGTGTCACACTTTGGCCTCAATTGTTGCTATTGTTAAATAAAAATTCATTGGAAGTAGCCCCAGGCCCACCTTTGAAATTTCATCAGAAATTTTAGTCACTTAGTTGTCATTCTTCTGCCCTATTTTCGGTGTGCTACTAGTCCGTCACGCGACAGTGAACTACCAAAATTGGCACACATGTGCGGCTCGATTGGGTGATGTGTGCTTGGAAGTTTCTTGCAGATAAGTCATGGCGTTGCCGAGGTAACGGTGAAAAAGCTGGTGCTTCTTTCCCATAGAAATGAATGGGGAGGCTTAAAAACGGGGCCGCTTTTCAAAATGCCTCTTGTTCGTGGTGCAGCAACGGACTACCATCAAAATCGGCACGCGTGTGCAAATCGATTGGGTGAAGTGGGCTCATATTTTTTCAAAGCGGGTGCTTTTTCCCCATTGACATGAATGGGGACGCTGAAAAACGGGTCAAAACCCAGGCAACTTCGAGGCTTAATGACTCAGCCTCACAACCTCGCACAAACATCATTCGAGGATTGACACGGTCACAAGACATACATCTTTCACATATTTGAGCCACAAGTCCGGATGTCGCACGGTTTGGCCACAACTGGCAGTAGCCCATGGCCCCCCTTCAAAATTTATTTCGAAATTTTAGTCTAGTTCTTAATCTTATTCTTCTTCCTCTGTGTTTGTGTGTATTTCTGTTTCAGAAAACGCCATACAGCAGTGCCTGAAGTTTAGACAGCAAGAACTGTTGCTTGAAGCTATGCATACTGCTTGTTTTGATTTTATCAAGTACGGTACATTTTTTTACCTAACATTAAAGTACAAGCAGTTTTATTTTATCTTTCAGCTTGTTGTATTGCTTTTCTACATTTAGCGAAGTTAAATGTTTATTTAACTTGTATGTGCAATACATTTCAATTGAATCATCATTTAGGTACAGTTTAAATATTTTCATATATTTAAGCTTTACGGTTCAAACTGTGTAAAAGGTTACAGTGACTGACAATATTAAATGTACTTCTTTAGGAATAAAACCTCTGCCTTGTTTGTGATTGGCCTGCTGCACGACTGAATACTGTTGGTCATCATGGTGGTACTTGGTGCAACAAGTCTTTTCTTAGGCGGTACTAAGTGTAATAGGTTTGAGAACCACTGCATTAGAGGGAATAACAACTCCTACTGGGTTTTTTCTTTTCTCTCTCTCTCTCTCTCTCTCTCTCTCTCTCTCTCTTTACAAAAACAAACAAACAGCAAGATTCAGATTTGTGTTAATCACTCAAGTTTCTGACTACCTGAATTAATACTATTTCACCAAGCTCATGTTTGGCTTAAAGAGCTGCTTGAAGGGGAAGTGGTTGCTCTCTGCAGATTGGGAGTGCATCAGGAAGCGTGGGGACTTGGTTTTGAGACAGTGATGACTGACACAAGTTCTGATTTCCAGTCAGTTGCACAATATTTCGACCTCGGGTGCTGTGCTGTACTTTTTATCGGATTCAGTTCTCCATTCCTCCACTAGGTGTCAGTGCCTGCTCAGACCCCATCGTCCTTGTTTAATAAGCTCTGTCTCCCTGTGCAGCTGCAACCACTGTGTTGCCTCATGTGTTTTCATGACCAAACCTCCCAGTAAATCAGAGCCCCCTCTGCGGCCGGACGTGTTCGTATTTTTGAAGTAAAATGCACTTCTTCGCTTTGTTACCTCTCTAAAAGTATGCCAATATTTTCTCAGGTTGCTGATGGTAACGGGTGTTTCCGAAGAGATGATGCAAAGTGAGCGCCCACCTTAAGCTGGGTTCCCCATACACACACACCTACTGCCTGCCTGATGCCCCTAATTGAGGAGCCCTATATTAGGGGGATCTGATCATTCAGCCCAATCAGAAACTTAATCAGGAGTTTGTGTCGGGCTCATCAGAGTGGAGGACACACCGATGTTCTGTTTAACTGCACTTTCGCCCGGTGGTGACAGTAAAAGGGCCTCGCCCTGTTTCATCTCCTGCACCCCCATTCATCAGCCTGTTGTCTCTGAGCTCTCTCTTCAAGCTTGCTGTATTTCCATGTGTGAGTTCCTGTATGCTGCTGTCGCCGCCATGTGTCCACCCCCGACCCCTCAAACTTGACCTACAGAGTAGACTGGACATAAGGAACACACTTTGGGTGTCATTGTCTCCCATTATCCCTAGTTAGGTCCAGCTCATTGCAAAGAAACATGTGAAGCGGTCCCAATAATTCAGCATAATGGTGAGATGTGTTTTTCTGCACTTTATATTTGTTTTTATGTCGGTCATATTATTTTATTTTGTCACATTCATTCACACATCATAAGCCGGTGCATGGAAATATTGTACTACTCTGTGGAGCAAAGAAAAGCTGGGGACACAGGATAAGATGACGTGAAAGGTAAGTGAAAAGTACTAAGTTTTACTGATGAAGTTGCGTGTTGATACAGGAAGAGAATGACAACACACTGAGTACAGTGCAGGGTACAGCACAGTATGCAAGGTGCAGTACAGGGTAAGATACAGTATGCAGGGTAGAGTGCAGTTTGCAGGGGTGCGCTGCTTTCTATACCCAAATTTACCCTACTAAATTTACCAAGGCCCATTTTCTGCCTCTCATCTTTGTTCCATATGAAGCAGTGGAGCAACGTCTCTCTCTCTCTCGGTTTCTGCCATCTCCTCGTCTCCATTTTTTTTTCCACAGGCAGGCTTTTGCATGTCAGTGCCAAAGTTGGTGGGCTTTGTGAGGTGGTTTTTGTGTTGTTCTCTGTCTCTTTTGGCTGTCAGTCACTCGAGACTCAAGAACTGGAGGTGTCTTCCAAGAAACATCCTTGGCAGAGATGATGAGCAATGAATGAATGTTACCACGTCTGATTGATTCTATATGAGGAAGCAGCGGCAGGAGTTGGAGACAGCGAAGGGAGAGGGAGGGGAGTTTTTCCAACTGAAAAGCCTCCACCCTCCGCATCGGAGGGAGGAAAGCAACTTGGTGCCATGACGACGACGGCCATCGCGGAACCGTTTTCGGACCGTGCTCTCACCGGCTGCGTCTTTTTTGGATTTATCACTGCTCAAAAATACGGCGTTAGCCTTCATGAGTGAGCCAAATCAGCTGCACTGTAGGGGTTGTTGTATCTTTTGGCCTGAGGCCAGAACTGTCCCGTCAGTGGGCGGGGTCCAGTCATCAGGATGATCCTGCAATCTCCAAAAACAGCAGAAAGTATATTAAAAAAAGCATTAACTGAGTTCAGGACTAGAGTCAGGCCAAGCCGACACTGGGAGAAAACAGGAGTCCCCCCCTACACACACGCACACACACACACGCACACACACACACACACACACCTCTGTGTCTTCTGTGACAAAGTGTGCTCCCTTGACCCTCACACCAAACTAAAACACTTGCCTGACTTCGCTTTGCCTTCAATGGGCAAACATGACATCATCACATACAGATCACATGATTGGGTCGAAGCAGGAGGAGCTGATGTTGATCTCTGTGGGGTCACGTTGCATTTGGACAGCAGAGAGCTGTGTTTGTTACACTATTTACAATAGATAATACAAAAAAGAAAAGGAAAACAAAAAGAAGTCATGTAAAAAGTCTAGCTTTGAAGATCTACTCGGTGCTTCTAGATTTAAAGACGGATATCATTACAGATATCATTACTCATACTTTCCCCCTTTTGCATCTTCCGGTCAGGGATGTGATGCTCCTGCTGCCTTAGCAGGCAACAAGGACCACCCTCTGCCATGCCGATGCCTCCTTCACTGTGAGGGACATTATATCAAAGCACACTCATCACCACGGTCCTAAAAAATACACGCTGCTGCACAGACACCTCTACCTGCGCTCTTGGCTGGTGTTCAAATAGGCCTCTTCAGTATGTTAATGTGTTGGGACTGGAATAATAATTAACACATATTTTGTGTAGTGATGACAGAATGTTGAAAGACATGTTAAGACTTTAAAATGTCCAGCAATGCCCCCCCTCTTTTATAAGCCAAGTGTGCCTGATAGAGAGCATGCCAAATTGCACTCACAATATTAGATCAATAGGAGGCTTAATTTTAGCATGTAGCATGTTGATTACTTTTGCTGATGAACACCAGGCGTAAAGCTGATGTGAGGCAATGCCTCTCCACGTTCTCTTCTTCTGATTTCACATTCTTTGCGGCCAAAAGGTGGAGTTGGAGAAAGCCTCCACTGTGGAGCTGCTATCCCATCACATTTAAGTGGGCTTGTGTTGTCAGGGTCACTTCACTGTACTGCACTCAGGCCTTCCTTCCTTCCTTCCTTCCTTCCTTCCTTCCTTCCAGGGCCAGATGTAGGCATGAGCAGGGAGGGGCAATGCCCCCCCCAAAATACCAAAATACCAAATACCGTGACTGCCCCCCCAAAATCTTCCGACTGTGCAAGTGGCATGACCACACTTGCCCCCCGATATTCTACCTGCACCCCCTAGTGGGGCTGTCTAAATCCGGCCCTCCTTCCTTCCTTCCTTCCTTCCTTCCTTCCTTCCTTCCTTCCTTCCTTCCTTCCTTCTGTGCACCTGAGCCATGCAAAGGCTCCATCCAGCCTCGTCCTTTAAACCCTGAGGACAAACCTCCAAAAGGATGCAGACACTGCGACGAGACGCATCTTTCTCTTTAGCCCAGCCATTTACAGTGTGTACGTATACATCGGTAACCACGAGAGTGTAATGCTTCTTCTGTGGTCAGCCACGGTAGCGGTGTAGAAAGACACCTGGTTGGTGGACAAGTGCACTAAGTCATTCTGTTTATAATGTGATCTGGGTTTCTTGCTTACTGCGTTGGGCCCCGAGCTGTGTAGAAGCAACCTGAAACTGCTGAAGTGTTCACTGCCTGCTTCCTTTGGAGATCTGTGACACTTGCAGATGATTTTTTCTAACTCATGAAGTGATTTACTCCTTTTAATTTGGCAGATCTTTGGACGTCCCTTGGCAGACTCACAGGCGTCCACAGCCTCTTTTTCTTCTTCTTTTTTTTTTTTTTTTTTCTAACCGAAGGCTCATTGGTTGTTGGCACCATCCATCGAGTTTATATGCTCACTTTATCGGAGTTGGACTGATGGAGCTGGAGCTGGAGCTGATCCTGATTCTGGGTGAAGCTGACCAAAAGACCGGCTTTGCGGGGGGGGGGGGGGGGGGGGGGGGGGGGGGGGGGGGGGGGGGGGG
>JASSRZ010022278.1:0-23562 GCA_032164315.1 Malacoctenus gilli | reverse complement strand
CACACACACACACACACACACACACACACACACACACACACACACACACACACACACACACACACACACACAAATGTTTACATCCAGCTAAAAATGAAGTGCAGTGACATGCAAACGTTTTGTGTTCCTCAAGCAGAAGGGAGCCGAGAACGGATCAGGCGTGGGAACACTCTCTGACTGTCATGCAAGACAGCCAAAATATCTAAACGGAGCCCTCTATCCGGAAACCCAACGACCCTTTCTTCCAGAGTGAAGACAGACAACAAAGTGCAAAGATTATCAGATTGGAAACCGAGCGGAGACACGGCAGGATCCTGGACATCGTTGAAAGCAGGATGTGTTCAAGCGTTCAAGTGTTCATCTTCAAATGTCAACATATGTCCTCAAACATTAAGGTGCAGACAGTGATGTTTTCAATTGCTTTAATGAAATCACCATATCCTTTCACCACACAATTCATTCAAGCGATGATGCGTTAGGCTGCTAATGTGGTAGAGGAAGGTGAAATATTTCACGCTTCAAAGTGTGATGCTGTTTGTGGGAATGTTCTGTGTTCTCGTACTTAATGACATGGGGGAAAAAACCTGTTTTGGCTGCCAGAATTGGATCACATGTTGTTTTTTTTTCTGTCCAGGGGTTTTATAAACGACAACATGAGCTCATGTGTTCCCATGGGACTGAAGCTGATATTACAGTATGAAGTGGTTTAACAATGTTTTATTTTGATATGCACATCCCCCCCCCCAATAATTACTTTTCAATTTTGTACTTGGCACAACTAGAATATTGAACATCGAGCTACTCTCAGCAAGAAAAAAAAATTAATTAGAAGTTTTCATTAAAGCTTTGCAGGCACCCACACTGTGCAGACTTTTGTATTCATCAGTTCATCCCAATATGTGTCTTTAATGCGTCATTTATCTCCGTTGGACTAACTTGTGAAACCAGTGACGGTTAGAAAACATGAATAGTCAATGAGTCTTTTTTTTTTTGCTGTGTCCTTCTCTGACATGAGGCCCATTGGCCTGGGTAAAATGTGCCTCTAATGTCTTGGATGCAGAGGAGCGAACACACCATGCAATCTGTCAATCTGAGGGTGATGAAATTTTTTCTGCATGAATGCTGCTGACAACGGAAAAAGCTTCTATTGGCAATTTCCTGGTTGTTGCTGACAGTGAGCATGATGCCATCTTCTCTGAGAAGTGAGATCATTGCGCGCGGAGTCTGGAAAGCTCCGTTTTGGTGCCTGACAAGCCCCTCGGCTCTCTCACAGCAGCAAACGGTGCTTAGCTGCAGTTCCAGCTTTAATTATGCACGAGTTACAAATCATTTGGGAAGTCATTGATTAATATTTGATCACGGGAGCTTTTTTTTTTTTTTAAACATTTAGGATGGCCAAAATGTCTATAATCAACCAGATTCACTTGGAGTCTAGAAATGAATATGAATGATGAGTGATCTGTGAATGATTAATAGCATAAACTATGTCATCCGTATGCCATGTTCTGCCTGGAAGGAAATTGGCATGTCGCCTTTTTCTTTCCTAATTAATTATATAGCTTCCTGGTTGCAGCTTAAATTAAACCATAGGCTAATAAAGCTATCCTGGATTATTGAATTATTCATTATTAAACCCTGGAGGGAAATGGTTGCTTTTCGTTTATTTTAACAAATCATACAAGACGTTGTTCTGACAGAAGGAACCTGATTGGCACGCAGGCGTTGTGTATATTCAGCAATAAAAGCAGCAGGACACTTCACAGCCGTATCACACCGTCGCTCAGGCGTTTCAAAATTAGCTTATGATTATTAGAAACATATAGCGACGAGCTGGGGGGGGGGGTGCATTGCCTTTTTCTTCACTGGTTGCACAAGGGAAAAATAAAGGATGTGTAAGATTCAAAGGAGTCGTATTGAGCGTAATACATGCCGCCTATTCCATTGGAAATACCTTGGAAAAAAACAAGCAATCAAAGTGGCTAAACCAAACCAGTCACTGGTATTGTTCACTATGAGGGTTTGCCACCATTCTCACCACCATTTTTCTAAATCACCCCCATGCAGATAGAGTGCAAACGTGAGGCTTGAATTATTGGAGGATTGAACAAAGACATTATTGGCCATATAAAAAATACAAGCTATTTTACTTTTTAAATTTATTTTTCAGTCTGATAACTAGGTGAGACCTCACCTCCCACAAAAGACAGCGTTGACTAACATGTTAAAGGTTTTCCTGCAAGTATCTTAATGACTATTTCAGTTTAGCCAATTATCGATGACCCCTTTGTCAGCGACTGACAATCAAATCAGTCCGCGCACAAGGGTCATTGGTGACGTAATGAGACAAACCTGTGCGGCGGATGGCCACACCTGTCCGGTGTCTGAGTGTTGCAGGTGCCTGTTGGTCAGTTTGTGCAGTGTGAAATCGATCCAAAGTGTTGTTATGATGCGCAACCGGCGGTATTCGCCTGCAAATCCGTCGTGGATGATGTTCACGATGGCCTCGGACCACCTCGCCCCCCCCCCCCCGAAGCCCTATTGAGACAATGGCTTGTTGTGAGTGTGCCTCGTGCTTCACCGAGCTCATCGAATCATGAACGGCGGCTTGAATCCACTCGCTCGCCCGGGGTCCGCGCAAACACTAGATGGCAGCGCCGCACGCGGAAAAGTCGCGCAGCCGCTCCACGCTCGGGCAGGAGTCCGCCGCTCGTTCCCTCTGCACTTGTGCGGGTGCGCGTTGGCTGCTGGTGCTGCTGAGCCGTATCACTTTGGCAGGCGTGATTTTCCCGGAGAGCTCCCGCAGCCTAACCTTCGTGGTCAAGAGATTTACCCGCGGACGCCGGACCTTCGCCGGGACTCCCAAGTTTCTTCTCTCAAGGCGCGTTTGGAGCCGCAGGAGCCGAACACCGGACGACATGCATCACTTCTGGATATACGGCGTTTGGATCCCCTGCGCCGCGTTCCTCTTCGGATTTCAAGGTAAGCTTGGTCACTCGCGCTTTTTTTTTTTACCCCTTTTGGATGCATCAAGGATGGATCCCGGGCGGACACTTTGTGTTTGTGTGAGGGGGGGAAGAAAGACATGACGCAGTTTGCAGTCTTTTAACATTGTTTGAAACTAATTACCTGTCCCTGGCACGTCCTGGCTGTTGCGCATATTGGTCGTGGCGTCTGCGTTTCGGCGCGTGCCTCAAATGTAAAACCGCCCCGTGTGACACCGACCTGCGCTGCTCATCTGCACACAGGGCAGGTCCCGGATCTCAGGTGTGGCTTCAAATACATGGCAAGACACTGATGTATATCTGTCCGTTTTCCGTTAGGGGGACAACGTTTGGAACACTTGCACACGAACCGGCTGTTTCTGTTACAGCTATGCGCACCAGCCATCTGTTGCATTTTGTGTGTCGTCAGTGCAAAAGTACTGAGAGCCAGCATTCATCTTAGACCCAGACTGATGGGTTGTTTTTTTTTTTGTGTGTGCCTGAGATTCATCTGAAATGTCTCAAACCTTTGTGCTGTTGTTGAATGATCAACTGCAAACGCCCCAGTAACAGCAAAGCACAATTGATGAGCACTCAGAGCAACATATCAAGACACTGGACAACTTGGAACAGGAGCCTGGAGTCGGCCCACCGTTTGGCAATCGGTGGTCTTTGAGTGATCTGGTGCTGAGAGGTTGGTGGCAGTTTGCCGCTGATCAGCGGTTTTAACCACCATGCAGAGGCCACTCCTTGTCTATGAGGGTCTGTAAGTCTTAGTCTTGCAATCTTAGGCTTTGTGAACTCTTAACGATGCTCACGTTGGGTACCATACGGATAAGTTAGATTCCACTTCCCCGGCGGCATCCAGTCCTAACTTCTGTGCCTCTCTCACTCCGCCGGTCTTCTTCAGTCTCGACTGACTCTTTTCCTCGTGTATTTACATTGTCTGATCTCGTCGATCACTCTTCACTCCAACCCTGACTGGACTAATGGAGCTGATTTGGCTCTTCTCAGGGAGACGGGAGTTGAATCAATTAGCTTCCTTTTGTCTCCCACAGGATCACGCTACCTAGAAAAAGCGTTCACCCTGACCAAGCATATTGGATTCACTTTAACACTGCGCTGAAGCTGGCACACCGCCTGGATGCTGTGAAGTGCCAGAGAGGGGTAGAGAGACAGAGAGAGAGAGAGAGAAAGGAAGGAGGGGGAGAGATTCTGATGAGTGAAAAAGAGAATAGGTTGAAATCAGGTGACTGGGATTTGTTTACATTCGTTTATTTCTTTTTTAGGTAAGTCTTGGATGGAAGAAGCTCTTTATCTTCCATGGGTTGCTCGACTATTCCTCCAAATTTCCCATTGTTTTCACCTCCTCCCCCAGAACAATGTGTTCACAGCTTTGAACCCAGTATCACGGACTGAAGACCAAGAATGAAAATTGAACATAAACCAGTCCCTTTTTGTTCCCATGATGGTGAGACATCGCCTGTCTGTGACTTGCCAATCACATCGTCACTTTGTAACTCTCATCCCTTCGTTCTCTCCTCCTCTTCTCGCCCACTCGTCTTCATCTCCTTCTTATTCACAGTGTGTAGTGTTTGCCGCCTGTCCTGAATTTTAAAGCACAACTGGGATATTTCTTCTCAGAGCAGACGCTCGTGATGATTTTTTTTTCCTTTTCGTCTTATCGTTATTGTCACCACCGAACGGCTACACATAGTAGAAAATTACTGCTCATATGTGAATTAACACGTTTATTTTTTTATTTTTTCGTCCGACTGAATTCTCTGCGATAACTGTAACTCCCGGCTACAGGGAACCAACCAACCTCCGACTAATCAGACGAACAACAGGCGACTGTAGTCGTAATCAGCGCATTCAGTGGACTGTGCTGCCTAATGCGCCTCGGTGCTGGTGGATCTATCCAACATGATGAGAGCGTGATAGCTGGAGCTTTTGTCTGTCACTCAGAGCTTCATTACAAAAGAGGAGGCTGCTTCTGTTTCTAGCTGTGTCGTCTACATCTTTCACAGCTCAGCAGCTTATCCACACTGTGAATTTGCATGTGTGTGACTGTGTGTGTGTGTTTGGAATACAGTGATACTGCAGCGACTCTGAGCTCTAAAGAAAAGATTATCTCAGCTGCAGAGGTTCAGCGGCTGTGACTGCATTTCATAGTTTTGCCCCACGAATGAATTTAGGAGCCTTAGAGCTCTTCTGTCACGATGTCGAGCCTGGGTATGAAAGTATTGGGCGGGATGAAGACCTTGACTCACTCTTCTGGTTGTCACCTCATGTGTTGGTGATGTAAATGTCACCATACTGTACTGGAATGTATTTGTGTGCGAGAGGAAATCATACAGTGTAACAAACCACAGAGTCCTCCTGCGTTGACACCCTGGTCAGTGTTCGTTGTGTGTTACTGTTTGATTGCACATAAAGCTGCTCAGCGTCACATGGAGAAGAAAGATGTTCGTGAGCTGCTCACTTCAACCAGGTGTGTTGGAGCAAAGCTCCATGTGAAACTCCTGAGGAGAAAAACAACATGGCAATGCTGATCTGGGGTGTGTTTGCGTTCTCAAAGTAATGACTCCTTAGTCCAGCTCGTGGCTGTGTTGCTTATTTTTCCCTCCCAAAGTGGAGCCATTAACTTCATAAGTTAATTTCTGTGTTCTGCCTGTTGTAGCCGTTTGCTATCGGAGCTGCAGCGCCTTTCAATGTATGTCTTTATTGCTGTTGTCTCGGTTCAGTTTCTGCCGCTCCCTTTCTGAACTGAAGGCCAACTCAATGTTAAACAGAATGATTACTGAGTCAGTTGTGTAGCATGAGGAGCGGTAGCTTCACCTAATGAGTCACTGAGGTGATTCGATGTACACAGACACAACATAATGTACTGACTGCTACGAGATAGCGTTCTCATTTTTTTATGGTTTGAGGTTTTATTGCAGTAGGTTCTAAAGTTTTTTTTTTTTTATTGCTCACGAGACAGAGTTGTATCTCAGATTTCAAAACTTTCTCTCAAGAAAGTTGGAGAAGGCACAAAAATTTAAGGCGGTCTTATTTGCCATTTTTTCTCCCAGTTGATTTTCGAGGTTATTTTTCACTGGTTAATGTAGAGGCATTATAAAAACAAATGGGTAAAGGGTTTGTGTGGTTCTCAGCTGGTCTACTGTTTGATACCAGAGTGCGTTCCAGCTAATTGGCCTCCACTATCTACAAATGAAACCTTCAGTTCTGTGTGGGTTTTTTTTTTTTGTTCTTCAACTGAATTCTTCAAAGAGTCGTCGCCACGCTTTGATGTGCAGATTTGCCTCCTCGTCAGGGTAACGGAGTCCCTAACCTGATGGTTTCATTTAATTAATTAGGCCAAATGACAGAATGTAATTTTGATTAGAGGCTGATTTGCACAATGCCTTCACAGCGAGGCACAGACGCAGCGTGTCGGAGCAGTCAAAGATAAAGGAGCACAGAACTGTACTTGAAGAAATCGTTTTTTATTTTTTGGGTGTGAAGTTTCTTGTACTTGAAGTATGTGGTACCCCGTTAAAAATGTAGTGTAGTTCCCAAACCTTTCTGAGGATGTTTCAGCTCATGTTGGAAACAACTGATAAGTACAGCTGGTTTGTATAGAGCCGAACCATCAGTAAGCCCAAGTGGGACAGACTGCACCTCCTTATTTCATGGTTTTCCGCAGATTGCAGATAATGATACGCTGCTCTCTCCAGCTTCCAGCGCTTCTCTCTATGACTAATATGGCTTAGTATTCTCGGGCTTTCACACTAATAGCAAATAACAGCCAGAACCTCGGTCCTGACGTGGAGCGGCTCAGCTGGGAAGGCTTTGGAAAATCTGCTGTGTTCAGAAAACAGAATTTATTTTGAGGACAGCGCTGCGGGTGCAGTAGAAATTGCACGTGAAACAGAGGTGGACAGGTTTTGGGTTGGCAAAACAAAGCTTGGCTACTTGGACAGACTGGGTCCAGGCTGTGAAGGATTGTTACTTCAACTCACAAGTTTCGGTCTGAACTGTGTGAAGAGGCTGGTGTTTAATTCGGGTTGTGCATCTGCCATCTGCACTTCTTTCTAAGGTCTCTGGTGTCTTGTGTCTACCCGCCCCCCCTCAAAGTTCCTCTCTCTCTCTCTCTCTCTCGTGCTCTCTCTCTCATTCTCTCTCTCTCGTGCACGCGCTCTCTCTCGCTCTCTCTCTCTCTCGCTCTCTCTCTCACTCTCTCTCTGTCGTCGACCTTGATTTCCTCCACCTGTGTCCCTTCTGTCTCCCTGCCACATGTGGGTTTAAACACCCCAGTTTGTCTTTGCAGTGGTGCCAACGTAGCAGCTTTGTTCCTAAATTTATCAACTTCAACGAATCTTGGTGCCTTTTTTTGTCAAAAGGGAAGACTAACAAAAACAGCTTGTTCTTGTGAAAGACTCCGATGTAAAAGCACATATGTGCTGAGCATCTGCAGATCCCGACCTCGATCCAAACCTTGACTTCTTGATGATCTTTAGAAGCACCATGAAGCCAACGTTTCCGCGAGTACATTTAACTCAACTTTGCTGGGGCTCTTTTATATGTTCAATTGCATGATCTGCAGCTTTGTTGGATCTAGTGTTTGTTTGTCATAAGTTTCGAGTTTATTCATCTGTTTTTGAAAGAGTCTGCTGTTGGATTTCTTTGTTTCCTTCAATTGTCTCAACTACTCAACCACCCTACACAACATGGGCACATTTTGTCATCTCAGGATGGACTTTAGTGATATTTGTTGGCTCAGGATGCAGCTTTTTCAAAAGGAAGGAGGGGATGTTGTTTATCTCAGTCGTGCAATAATATTCTCAGTTTTGGGATCTCTCTACACTTGCGTGCAGGAGGCTCATTGTGAATCCACATCATCTTTTCATTCTTTGCTTTTGCTGTTTTCTCAGGAGTTCTTCACGAGTGAAAAATGAGATTGAAAACAGCTCAGTCCAAAGAAAAAGAGTTTGCTTTGTTTTATGAGTGCGTTTTTATACGGTTTACATGGCACCGGCTTCACAGCAGAGCCCAGCACAAGAGGTAATGTGCAAGCTGAGAAGGCTGGAAGTGCTGCTCTATGTGGAGCAATGCGGCTATAAAGGGAAACAAGAGGAAGACAAAAGAGGTGACGGTAGTGTGAAGAAGAGAGAAGAAACAATGTTGATGAAGCTCATTGCACCCAGCCCTGAATCTCCTCTGATGCCCGCAGTGACTTCTTGTTTGGAGTTCATCATGTCATCGTGTGAACGGTGATATCTTCACACTGGTAGACATGAAAGGAAACGATCGCGCTGCTCTCCTCTGGAGAGGGGGAAAAAAATGTGTTTTTTGCTGCAGACAAACCATCATCTCAGCAGGAGCTCAGTCCCAGGAAACGGGAAGAAAAGCTCACTGTCAGACGACCAGGAAAAGTCATCAGTACTATTTAAACCAGTGAAACGTGTTTATTTCTTTGCTCTTTGTCTTCTCAAGATCTGTCTTTGTCTCGCTGTCTCTGTCTTTTTCTCTGTGTGTCTCTCTGTGTCCCTGTCCCTTTCTCTCACTCGCTGTCTTATGTGTATTTTTTCTCGGTTTTGTCTCGTGTGGAAGATGGCAAGTAAACATTATTCTTTTTAGTGGGAGAATGAATAGAGCGTCAATATTTTGAATTGACGGATTCGCTTGAACTACAAAATTGGGAAATGGTTCTGAGCTGGCTTTAGTATCTTTTAGTTGATTAAATGGATGAGATCTCAAGGCAGAAACTCCTCCTTCTTCTCCTCCAACGTGTTGTACTTTTTTTTCACGACTTCTAATCTTTTCTGTCCTTTCTCTGCCAATCAATTAACAGCACAGTCTGTTCACACTCCACATTCATACCTTTGACTGTAAGTGGCAGTGTGGGCATGGTTTTTCTTTCAATGCCGTCTTGCTCCTTCCAGTCGATGACTTTCCGAGACTTTCAGCCTCCACTGACTTCTCTGAACACCTTTGGATGACTTTGTATCTCCTCATGACTTCTGCCTGAATTCATGAAGCCCATTGTTTGGGAACACCCCGGCTTTCAGATCAACCGATCTTGTGCTCGCACTTGTTCCTCAGACGACTTTCTGAGGGTCAAACAGTTATTTGCTTCTCGCTTCCCCGGCCGGCTGCAATAATAAAAATGTGCTGTGTCACAGTAATTCTTTCACACACCACTACACTCCTACCTGCACATTTCACCACTCCTGTTTGTGTGAGCAGGATAGTAATGAGATGTTTGCAGCCCTCCTGTGAAACTTGACTAAAAAGGCTGCTGAGATAATTTGTTGTGGAATGAAAACACAGGTGTGAGGGAGGAAAATAGAAATTAGGAAAATAATGGGTTTTGCATTTATACACATTACCCAAATTGTAAAAAAAATAAATAAAAAAAAGTTAGATTATTTCTTTATTGCAACATTGCTGCTTAGCGATAGATCTTTTACCCCTGGAAAGCTTGTTTTTTTCTGTTTAAAGGGGTGTGTCAATTGTAAGGAACCTGCACTTAGAGGAGAAGCTGAGGAGCCTGAATTGCTCGTCGTGAAAAAAATTGCTTACAAACCTCAACTTTTTCTGCGGTTGTTAAATTTTGCTTATTGATGCTGAAGGTTCCAGAGGACACTCCTGCAATGTCTCAGATCCTCCCCGTGAAACTGACAGAAACAAAGTGTAACTCTTCTGTCAGTAATCTGAGTATCAGTGCAGTTGAAAATAGCCCCACATAGATCCATTGTGTTTGCATTATTAAAGAGGGACATTGAATAATTCAGCCTCTTGGAGTGTGCAGTGATTTCCACATGAAGCCTGTCTTACACACCGAGTCTTAATATGATTATTGAGCGACTCTATAGAGAGAGCGTCCACTAATTCAGTAATTCATCGCATCGATCTCTGCACAGCTCGTCTTGGAAATGAGCGCTGATGCTGTTGGCCAGATGAAATGTAAGAAAACACATCGGTCTGTATTTGCAGCCGCCATTCTACCGACCGGATGCCACAAAAGGCACTTTAAAATGTGCAAGGTGGGATTAAGAGGGATTTTCTTTCAGTTCATAAGCTTTCTGGAGTCGACGCAGGAGGGGGGGGCTTCAGAGCTACGAGTAACTCCGAGCAACTCGTCTCAATGATCCCGCTGTGGAATAGAAGGTTGCTCTCCAGTCCAAGTGGCATCCAACTTCTTTTTTATTATTGCAGTGAGTCGAAAACATGAATCGCAACGACTGCTTCAATTTTTATCTTTTCCCAGGAAAGCTCTCCCATAGAAAGACAAACACCGAGCCAAATACTCCCTTTATGTCGTGTGTGTAAAGCTGCTGCTCAAGGGGCTCCGTGATCAGTATTGCTGCAGTTACTTTTGTTTCCTTAGTTTGCCAGGAAGTCACACTTTCGATTAAAAATATAGTTAATTTTCCAGGAAGACGCAGATGTACGAGCATGCACTACAAAACTATAGCCATAACATAGACATGAGTTGACACTCCACATATTTCATGTATGAATTTTTATTAGAACTGCATGTGCACTTTGTGATATCATGTCTTCTGTAAATGACGGAGTCGTCTCTTTACAACCACCATTTAATGTATTTATTAGAATTCACTGTCCCCACTCACAAGGCTCAGATCTTGACATGAAACATTATAGGCTAGATTTGTTGTGTTTCTGTGAGGAAGCAGCATTAAATCCCCAGACTTGTGCTGTGTCTCCTGCTGCAGGCTCTGGGCCTGATAAGAGCTTATAAAACACTCCTGTCAGCTGTTGTGTAGCTGTAAACCTGTACAAAGAGAAGAATGAGTCTGATTGGAGCGTCTGCTCACGGCCGACTGCCTGGAGCATGCGCTTTGGGGGGGGGGTGCTCTACCTGATGACCCAGAACAGCATTTACAGGTCACCTCGGGTACTGGGGAGGTCATGCTCTGCGTATTAACCCTCAACCTGAACCCTAACCTGCCAACCTTAACCGACAGCCCAATTTAAGCACAATAGTACCTTTGGCCATTGATGTTGTTGCTTTAAGAGGTGTGGCATCATTTTACATACTGACTTGTTTCTTTTATTTGGCACGACTGCTGCAAGTTTGTGGAAATCAAATTATTTCACCAACAGTCAGGAATTTTCTCCACATACATGTTTCTTTCACTCATTTATTCACCTAAGATTTTCCTCTTAAACTGGAGTGCAGATTGAGGCCGACACTTCAATGATTTTGGCAACATTCTAGTTTTGGTGTGTTCTCAGTATTGGAACAAGATTTCTAGTTTTAAAGCTGTTCTTGGGTTTTGTGTCTGGAACAATAAATCCCGACTTAAAGATGGCACAAAGTATCTGTTTTTCCAGGATGTTCTCCAGAGTGATGCTGAACAAATCTAAATAACATCCATGGTGCTTTCCTTTGTGTTGACTCGGTCAAGGTCAACCAGAATAGAGATGATTTTGTTGTTTCTGTTCAAGGCTTGTGTCGCATGCAAGTGTACTACTGTAGGAACGCAGCTGTTTGCTTCATGCGTCAGAGTTTAGATGAGCTCACAGTCATTTATAAGAACGTACAGAGAAGGAGACCTTGACACTCCTCCACAGGGATTGTGGTATAAATAGAAAAAAAAAACAGATGCATCAGAAAATGGCACTCTAATGTATTGAAAGGAGCAGAGTTTGTTTACTTGAAATAGTTGTATGAACATCCGTTCAAAAGCATGACCTTTCATTTCTACAGGTCTTCAGTGCATTTTGTTTTCTTGTCATTTAATTAATATAGCACATTTGTGTGTTTTGTGGCGCATTCGAAGGGCCAGTTGAAGGTGATTGACATCGATTGGACCATTTCTCAACGTGGCTTCACACACAGAAAAACAGTAGGAAGTCCAATTCTGGTTGTCTACAGATCAGATGAGGCAGGATCAGAGATTTGTGACTGTGAGGGAAAGATTTATGGGTTTACTGGACAGTAACATTTATGATGATCAGCCAGAGGACCCCCCCCCCCACACACACACACACATTGTCCTGTTGTGTCCTTGGTTTTTAGTCCTTTTTGTCATCTCGTCTGGTTCATTGTCTTTGCGTTTGCTTCCTTTTTTTATTGAGGTGACTCTCTCCTGTGCTGCTGTGTTGCATTCAGAGTTGAGTGGAGCATAAATGAGGAGAGGACAGAGTCTCAAAGGCAGAATATAAAGCAGAAACAGTCAAGTGACTCGCCACAAGATGATGTGCATTCTTTCTCTTTCAGACTTTCTCTCTCCTGATTTTGTTGCACGGCTTCCTTCCTTTCTCATCCTCACCGTTGTTACAATAAATACAGATAAGCGGTGCAAGTAATTTATGTGACAATTCCCCAAGTAACACGTAAAACATTACAGCATAATTTTGTGAAGTGGAAAGGACAAATCTTCCTTGTTTGTGCGCCGTTCCTTCAGTAGGATCCTGTTGGCAGCTCTACAGGCTCAAAGGGAGCCTGTTTTTTTGGTCTCTTTCATTTTCATGATTACATTTAAAAGCACCTTATGTATTTCCTTATGCATAGAAGCAGGAGCAGTATCCATTTGTGCAACAGGCTCCAGTCCCATTGTGGCTTTAAGAACCCTTCCGATGCTTTTTGGGTTGTTGGAGTTACTGGTAGAATATGAATACAAGCAACGAGCAGTTTTCCCAAATTACAGTGTAATGAAGCCACAGTGGCTCACAGTCGTGATGGTTTGTCTGGGAACACATTCTGCTTATGTCCCTGCTGTAAGGGAGCTGTCTGTGGTGCTGAAATCCACTCTCACTCTTTGCTCATATTTGTAATATGTTGATCATGCTGAGATGGAGAGGAGCGAAGGAATTGGGAGTAAGATACAAAAGTAAAGTATGGCTGCAAAATGACAGGCCAAAGAAAGAAAGCTCAATTATATAATTTTTTCGACAAAAAACAGCAGGCTTTGAAAACTGTTTACCCTTTTAAGTACGTTGCGTAATCGTAAACGGGAACAAAAAACTGTGAATTCTTTGCTCTTTTCTGGTGTCACTGGTGCCTCCAACAGGTTTGGATTGTAAGTCTTGTCTCCTTTACGGACCTTCTGAATGAAAAGCAAAGGGTGAAGTGACCTGGTCACTTCGAATCATCGATGACTGCAAGAGAATGTTTGGATGGTGACAACTCACCGTAAAGCATCTTATAATTGGTGGTAGGATTGGATTGTGCGTGTGGAGCCCGTCAGCAATGAAGCCTCTGGGCTGTAAAAGCAAACTGACACCAACAAACAAAGAGGAAGCACCGGAGGCCAGCTTCAGTGCGGGTCGATGAAGTATAAGTAGAACGAATCGCATGGATATCTACTGTGTTACTTGTTCCATGCTGTATAAATCAGACTAAGATGGATGGCTGGAACATAAGCGCGCAGCATTGGGATCTGAAGCACGGAGACATCATGCAGCCTGTGCCGAAACCAAGTCTGAACTTTGAGACTTTTGTCACTTCGGAGCTCAGAATTCATCAACCGTGTCTCTCTCTGCCTTGTTTCATCTTTCATACGTTCACTCTTCTCTTCTCCAGAATGCCTGATCACATTTCTTTCCACCTCTCCATCACATTTCTTTTTTTTTTCTGGTCGTCCTGGAACAACTGGTCTCCGACTCTCAGCCAGGAAGTTCTGGTTTGCCCGGTTCCACCGTGTGAGCAGCGGCAGACTTTCCTTACCGAACAATGAGGACCGGCAGTTGAAAGAGCAGAAGCTGTAAACAGCATGATGGTCTTCAGACTATCCTGGCGTGAGGTCTATAATTTATGAACCCTCTCACACTTTTGTCTTTGCTTGAAAGTCAACCCTGTGCCAGATAGTGAGGTGTCCAAAATAGCACGAGCAGGTGGAGCAAAACACGAAACCTTATCAATCATGTCAGGAACCTCTGAAGGAAGCTGAATCCAGCAGTGCACTTCCGTCATAACTTGTTATGCTTCTGAAATGCAGCAAGTAAACAAACGAGGGGTGCTTGTTTACGCACGAGTTTGCTGCTTTTGGTTTGTCCTTTATGCGCTTTGAAGGAGGCAATGTGGGCAAATTGATTGACGGACTGCACGTTGAATTGTGACACGCTGCATTTGTTTCAAGAGGGAAAACACACAGTCGTGAGACGCCAGAGAAAGCTGTTTGTGTATGTGTTTAGGGCTTAAATGAGCTGAGTGTTTTCATCAGTCAAAGCATAAAAAAACAGAGCTGAAGGGTGGAGAGCCAAACAACTACAGTGGTAAAAGTGAATGAGGCTGAACAAAAGAAAGCACAAGAAGAGACCTAATGCAGACAGCGGGAAGGAGGAGCTCGAAGATCATCACCTCTCAACAGAATGTCGGCTTATCGTCTTATTTTGGAGATTTAAATTTCAAAAAAATGCAAGAAAATGGAGACATTATTAAACTGTTTGAAGGACATAAATAGCTGAAATCAGGAGTGAGAAATATTGGGTTCACTTTACGTGTGGAACGGGAGCTTGTGTGTGAAAATGTTTTACCGTTTGGCTGCATGAAAGAACAGCTTTCAGCTCCTCACTGCGTTTTTCCAACACACCAACCACACCAAACAGGCCAGAGTGCTTTCACGCAACAGATGTTTACATTTTATAGTCCTACTGAATGCATTAAAAAGTACTTTTTCGGATTTCTATTGTAGATGTATTTGCAGCAAAATAAAACCACAGAGAATAATTTTTTTTTTCATTTGTGGTTGAAGGGCACTACTGTTTCTCGAAGAACGAAGAAAAAGGGAAGCATTTGTGCTCAGGGCTTTTGTTTATTGGACTCAAGTTCGGTCTCTCTCTCTTTTGCTTCCTCAGTTTTATGTTCATACCGAATCCTCGAAGGTCTCCAGCTACCAGTTGTTCCCGATCTGCAGGCGCTGTACTGTAGACAAACTGGGTTTGCATAATTTCTGTAATAAAGAGAGTAGTTGGCAGAACGTGTTATCAAGGGAAAAGCTCGGAGAGTGAATAATTTGAATAATTTGAATTAGTAATGTGACTAGATATTACTGAGACACTGTTGTCCATTACATCCCCTCACTGAAGTCCCCCCCCAGAGACCAGCGAGTCTGACCGCTACACAGAGCCCTTATGCTGCCGAGTGGGAGGTTGTTTGGTTCTCCTGTGGAGCTGCTGCTTTGACTGAGGGCAGCTTTTCCCCCGTGTAAGTTGCTCGATTCAATCATGGCGCAGGTGTAATATTCCTATTTAGAGGCACGGCTCAGTGCAGTCGCAGGCAGCCTGCTGATGTGTAGGAGAAGCAGCAAACTGTCCCGGAGTCCCTTGTGTGGTCACTGTGGCGTGAAACGCTGCTCTGCGCGGCTCCGTCTCCTCAGGTCTGATGGTGCTTCCTAATCAGCGGCTCCCTCGGATGTGAATCTGGCTCCGAGCCAACTGATGAGGACCTCTGAAGAAGAGAGCAGCTGTGAGAGTGTTGCAGACAGGGCCGTCATTATGCATAGTCATTATCCTTTTAATGGAGGTTTAATGTTGTTTGAGCTGCAGGTTTGCTCTGGTCACCTGTCTGGAATCAAAGCTGCTTCCAACACGACATGTAAAAGTCCTGCACGTCTTTTTCTTTACTTATTGTGTGTGTGGCATCACCTGTTCAGGTCTCACGCTGATGTTTGATTCTCCATTAAGTCAAGTTACATTGACATTGAGTTCCTAGTTTGATTTAGATCAAATGGCTTGGTTGCTACTTTTGGTTCATGAAATTTCTCAACAGCTTTAGGTGTCAACATCCAGTCAAAGATGGTAAAAATGGGGCAAAAATGCTTTTTTACATGTCTTCAAGGTGCAGTCCAATGTGCACTCCTTCTGTGAATCAGCTCCCATCACTAAGATATCATCTCCACGCTTGTTTTAACGGTCACAAACCTTTTGTAGATCGGTCCACAGTGATGAGATCTATTAAAGGGTGGTTACAGATCCACTCATCCACTCTAAAAGTTTCACTTTTTATTTAAATGAGAACATTATTGTATTTGTTATTACTAAACGCACGCACGCACGCACCACAGAGCAGTAGCCTCCTGATTTGACAGACTGCATCAAAGTCGGTCATGAAAAGGTCACAATGAAAAATGTGTAGAACTGGCCATGCACTGTCATTGCATGTGTCACTGACCCCTCGGAGACTTGACAGCTGAGAGTTCAACCACCATCTGGCAGATAATAGTTGGTGCAAAGCCATACATGCATTTCTGTGGGATAGTTGGACCTTTTGGACTTGTCTGTGATGTGGTTTCTTCAGCCTGACCAGCAAGATCATCACATCATGGGAGTTTGTTAGCTGTAAAATGTGTGGATAACTCCTTCACATACAATCTTGTGTGTGTGTGTCTGTGTGTGTGTCTCTGTGTGTGTCTGTGTGTGATGGACTGCATAAAACTACATGGGGTATAAATCTTTCTTTTTGCCTGAGGAGAAGCTCCAGCATCTGTGACCACTACTGGAAAACATGAATGAATGATTAATATATTTGCATATTTGTTAATGCAAATTCCCCACTGTGGGACCAATAAAGGAATGTCTTATTTGATCTTGCCTGCCTATTCAAACAGGCCAGCAGGTTGCAGTACATTTGGGTATAGTTTTTTTTATTTTTTTTATTGATATTCAGTCTTTTTTGTGAACTGACTTGCATTTATGGAGGGCACTTACCACCTGATCTATTTCTACATGCTTTGTCTGTGAGTATCCCTGAATGTATTTGATGTCAAACAAGCAGGGATATTTTTTCCAACACGCATGAGTCATGATGTGTAGAAAAAACGGGGTGATAAGCGGAGGTGTGCGCTCTCTGAGAGCTTCTCGGATCTTTCGAAGTATTTTTCCTTCGAGGATGATGTGGTCGAGCTTCTTGTCATAAATTAAAAGAAACAAAATATTTAAAACAAATTGGGGACTGGCATGCAAATCACTTTGTATTTGATTTTGTAGAATATGGAAAAAATATCATCAGGAGTCTTTGACGCTTTTGGTAATTTTTGACAGAGTCAAGGTTTGGACCCTGCCGAGTGCTCTTCTGTGTGTTTGTGTGATCAGCTGCAATTTGCAGGTTCGCTTCACACTATTTCAGGGGCGTCCAACTCATTCTCCCCAAAGGGCCACGTCAGCATAATGGCTGCCTGTAAAGGGCCAGATGTAATTGTGAAATGATATAAATGTAACCAAATGTAATGTACTATATATTGTTCCCCTTATTGTCCTTCTCCTCTGCATGTGTCCTCACTAGAATTGTGCCCTGGGCACTCGCCCACATTGCCCATTTATAAAATCTGCCTCTGCTTGGAACAGAAAGTCATTTCACCAACTTCCAGGCTTCCACTGCACCATGTCAGAGCAGGAAAATCAATTAGTTTTAGGCACCTTAATGGGGCTTCAGCAGGTCCTCACATTACTTTATGACCAAATGCAGGCAGTGAAGCAACCAAAATAGATTTACAGATGTGAGAGATGTTTTTATGTTTGCTGAATTGCAATCAAATGGAATGAGAACACTTCTTTTTTTTTCACGTTCTCAGCCCTCACTGTGACCAGGGCAGCAGATTCAGGGAGATTTATCACCGCCGAATGCTCTCGAAGTCTCGTGTCCGTTGCAGTCGTACATGAACAGAGAGCTGGTTTGCTCTGTGGCATTTGACTCATCGGGTTCACACTCGTCTGCTGACGTGGTTCATTTGGAGTGTGAGATGACTTTTTAAACCCGCGTTGAATTAAAGATGCCCGAAGATGAGCGGTCCAAATTGAAATGCTTTAAGAGCGAGGTCACGGAGGCAATGCTACACTGGTCATGTTGCTACTTTGTTTAGAAAAGAGCTCTTTGAGGAATCAAATAGACAAACTTGTTTGAACTATTGATCGGATCCTGCAGCTATTGGACTCTTCATTTATATATTTATCACTGGAAGAACTCTGATTTTGTGGCTATGTTTTTCTTCACAAAATTGGTCGGATGCAAAGTCGATGCCCCCACAGCTGCTGCTTCTTCTCTCTAAATCAAACTTTGCTGTCACGTGATTGGAGTTTTGTGCTCCTTTTGATATCTGGGTTGTATTCTTGCTCAGCCACAGGGATGATCTGTGCTCCTGTATTCTCTCTCCTAACTGAGCTGAACAGAGGCAGCTCTCCTCTCTCTCTCTCCCACAGCGTCTTATATCACAGCCAGCAGGTCGGAGCTGCTCTGGTGCTGTGCGAGTGTTTATATTCTGAATCTCTTCAGTGCATTAATAACGGCTATGCTGATTCACACACTTGGTCGAGATTTAGAGACATATTCCGGCACTGGCTAATGTGCTTGACCTCTTTCAAAGAGGAGCATGAAAATCGGCTGAAAACAGGTTCTTTATGTTGTACTCGTCTGTGTAAAACCAGTGCAGTCGTGTTTCGGGGCATAATGGAAAAAGCTGCTGTTTACACTGAGCTTCCAGGTTGTCTTCTGACTCGTGTTCAGTCCGTGCCTCCAGTGCAGATCCTGACTCGAAGAGCAGTCTGATATTTCCATAGTCTGATTGTTTGGCCAGTAAGTTAATGCATCTTTTATGAGCTGTTAAACCATCAAATAATACAAAATCACAGAACAATACTGAGCAGAAACAGGGGGGAATAATGTTAGACCAAGACTTGGAACGTGCTTTAACGCATGTTTTGCTTCCGGGCAGATTTTGTGTTTATTCATGTATCTGTCAGACTTTCACATATTGATAAAAACCTGCTATTGCCCAACTCAAAATTCTCTTTATTTGAGCTACGAAATCTCCCTTTAAGTCATAAAATCCGTCCTCACAAGATGTTTAATGTTTCTTACATCTTCTGTCCGTTTAACACTACTGTAGAAACTACTGTATGTGTCAACTTGTTTACTTCACTTTTCTGAAACACTTTTAAACAGCAAGCCTTTCATACATGTTTTAGCACTGCTCTGTACAAGCTGCGGGCAGATAGATATTAGATTTGATTCCTTGGGATTATCCATGTTTGACTGACGCCCTTGTAGAGTGGGAGGACAGATCAAGAATGACAATGCCGACCTCATCTGCTTATCCAAGCGAATGTGAGCGGAGCAAAGTCGAGTCAAAGTTAATGACGGCTCACAACGGCGTCATCGTCTCGTTACCATAAAGTGGTGATCCAGACGCTTCGACTGTCTGCTCTTCGGATGTGGTCCCACTTCAGGCTTCATCTGCTGCACACATATTCCGACAGATGCTTAACGGCAGAGGACTGGTTGTGCACCGTAACTGTCGAGGACTGGGCTGTCGCACTGCAACTCCGATGCAAATTACATCATCACACCGCCTTCAAAAGCCATTCATCTCTCGGACATACATGCTCTGATTGTAAATATAGGTTGCCTGTCTTTTTCTCATTTAGGCACCAAACAAACATCAACAACATCGTTTGGTTTCTGAACAAACTTTTCTCATCTCTGAAACACTCAGTGGCTGCAAATGAAGCATCCATCACACTGTATGTTTTAGGCGGTTTGTAAAAGTGGTTAGATTGTGTCCAGCCAGATGAAGCATTTCATTGCGAAATGTTGATCCTGCCGACTTGCATCTTCAAACGCCTTGTCTCTACTACAAATAAGTCCTGACACACAACCTTGTTCAACGATGGATACACTTTGACTTTGTACTTGTTTAAATCAAAGGTTTCCAACTCCTTTTTAGTTCACCTGCAGCAAGTTTCCTCCAAGTACGCCAAACCAACAGCTTTGCACCATGTTAACCGTTAACTGATGCCAACAAATCTCTTAGTTTCACAGTCATCACTACTTGTTACAAATCTAGCTTTAACTTGATTTTGCTGCCATCCACTGTTTAGTTTTGTATCCTTCTCCTATGCTGTGACCTCTGCTTAGGTGATTTTTAACAATCAAAATCTGGTCAAAGTAGAAATTGGCAACGGAAGCTTGTTGCAGTTTAAAAAAAAATCATTTTGTGGCCTGGATTAGAACTTCTTGTAGGCCAGATTTGGCCCACAGGCCTCATGTTTGACACCACCGGTGTGGATGCTTCTCGCACCCAGACAAGGGTAACACAGTTTTTATATCTCACAGAATGGGCTCGCACAAAATCCCTGTGTAGTTTCAGACGTGGGCTTATTAAGGCGTTTGACTGAGCCAGATGGTGAGTCGAAAATATGTGTCAGAAATATTGTCGACATGGTCGAGAGAGAGGCAGTGAACAAGCAAACAAGCCTGCAGAGACTCTACGGGAGAATCCTCCAGAGACGATCTGCTTTTCTGATGCTGATGGTGTCTGACAGGAAGGACACACACGGAGAGTAACTGCAACTTTATATTCCTAAAGGTGGTGTTGAAAAGAAGGAAGGTTACAGATCTGTAGGTTAGTTTTTATTGCCTCTTTCATTTCCCATTTATCCTTCAGAGGATAACATGGTCCCACGTTCCCAAAATACATAATGTGGAATCTGTAGATATTAGTGGAAGATTTGATGAGCTCAAATAGAAAGTGATGCTTTGAATATCGGGTTTTTGGGGTGTTTCAGGTTTCAAAGTGTCGTCGGAAGATAAAAAAAAAAAAGATAAAACTTTAATGATCCTTCAAAGAGGGAATAAAAGGTTGTGTCTCATCTGAGTGCAGTCAGCAGAGCAGCTGTCTCCTGATGAGTCAAACTGGCTGCCGTCTTGAGTCTTCTTCCCTGTTTTATTGGTATTCGGAACAGATGGCGAGCAGGTGAAGCTTCACCACCCAGTCAGGAGCAAAAAAACAACAAAAAAAGGACCTCTGACAAAGACTGTTCCGGTCTCATTTCTTTGGGCATCAAATGGTTTGTCCCGTTCTCATTTTGTTTATAAAGGTGTTGCAGGGGGCCATTATTGCTTGCATCTGTGTCTACTGAGAGAGAGAGCGCTATGGAGAGATTTTGGTGTCGTTGCAATTTTGGGCCAAATGAAACCGCTTCCCACTTCGTAGTGTATGTTTGGGATGTTTTCTTGCTTTTCTAGTCATACAGTTTTTAGGCGGTTAGTGTGTGTCTGTGAGAGACTCCAGAGTGCTGACACGTTACTGTGCATCTTTCCTGGTGACTGAATAATTGGTCCCACAGAAATAAGACTATTGTGAACCACTAATAAATCACAGGCTGCCTCACAGGAGCTTCACGAGAGTCTCCTGTTAGTTACTGGAGAGTTTTACTTTTGTCCTTTGCCGCATTGGACTCGATAACACAACAATAATAAACCTTTACTACAACATAAACTCGACTCACTGCTGGCAAAGTCCCAACTCACCCCCTCATACTAATCCAGCTCATATTTTATCAATCGACCACACAGTTTTTGGTTTACCTTTTCGGGTGAAGTTATGGATTTATAGTAAACTCCAGAAAAACTTGACATAAGCGCAAACTTGGCAACAGTGGGAATGGCAAAAAAAAAACCAAGCTGCCATCAAATCAGAAGAAATAACAAAAAAACCCTTGTATATGTGTCAAACTACGGTCAGGGGAGGACACGGGGTACAGGCATGCAGTGGGGGGATGATTTGTCAGGCTGAAGTGGGAGAACGATGACCCCGCATCACACCGAGTCCCCCAACAGATCAGCATCAGCGTGACTGAGAGCTGGTCGGTCTGTCTGCTTGTCCTCTTTGCTTTTCCCCTCTGAACTTAGAAAGTGCCTCCTCAGATTTCCCCCCCGTTGTGATTGTTTCCACACCACCAACTCTGCAAAATTCATTCTTGCAGGTTGGACGAACAAACCAGATCTGTCTCTGCGACTTGTCCGCACTAACTTTTTGATAAGTTCCTCTAAGTTAACTTATTCCCCTTCCTGTTGCCTTTGTGGTTCTGATGATCAACATTGCGTTGCTTTTTTTTTTTTTTTTTTCCGAACCGAGTGTGAAGAACAATCAGATGGGAGCTGGTGCTTTTTAAAGCAGTGGTAGCAGCTCATCATCTGGCTGTTATTGGAGTTTATTCCTTAATGGTGACTGAAACCCAATCTCGTTATCCCCTCAGTGGGCAGCTCTACCTTCATACCGTCTTTCAGCCAAATTACCATCAGTGCTGTTCAGCATGTTGGCTGTAATGAGAACAAACAAATGGAGAAAACTCATTATATCAGTTTGTTAGTCCGACACACACCGACATCAAATAAACATTTTCCGTTTCCATGAATATTTACCCAAGCAAACACTTTTGCTCCTCGAAACCCATTACCCGCTCATGCAACAGTTGCTCAAACTTTGCAGCTTAACTTACATTTGTTTGCTTCATGTCTTAAAGCTGCATTCATTATTTCTTTCACCTCCATGCAGCAGTGTGATTTTCTGTAGGTTCGCGGATGTTTGTTTATCCCTCCTCAGCGACGTTTCAGTCGGTGTAAAGATAATAGTAATTGCCTTTTTTTCCAGGAGGGAGATTTTTGAAGTTTGGGAGTCGGAGACTGAAGTTTCGGCCTTTGCAGACATGTGCAGAACACCGTGACCTCCGAGCAGCTGTTTCTCTGAGCATCACTCTCCTGCATTCGGAGCCCAGACACTGTTTGACAGGACTAAACATATATAACAAAGAAGTGTAGAAAAACACAAAGAGCAAAGGGAGCTTTCAGAGCCTTTACGGTTGCTTTCTGCTCGGCACATAAAAAGCCGTCCGCTCGTCTTTCCTCCCTCCTGTCGAGGAAGACGAGATGAGTGCTGCTCGGAGTTCATACACTCACGGGCAGGATTTGTGTTGCAGCTGAAGGAGACGCTGGGCTGGTACTGTACAAAATCGCACGGACACACGCGCACAAGGAGCTGTGATGTGGACGGAGTCTGCCGTTGTGATGATAAGGGTCAAGCTGCCTGGGGTTGTGGGTTTGGCTGTCGTGTCACAGAGGCTTCAGGAGTGGTTGTGATGCACAAACGGGTTAAGAGAGACATGGCAGGCAGGCAGGAGAGAGAGAGAGATGCTGCCAAAAACACGCACACACACCTCCGCACAAACATGCACAAACACGCACTTGCTGACAAACCAACCTGCTGTTTTTTGTTTTGGACTGTGGATAAAATAAAAAAAATCACTGCAAGTGTTTTGTAACAAAATTTGGCTTTTTGTGTTCCTGTGAAACAGCCAGTGACCTTTGACTTAAGCCACAGGGTCGCCACTCAGCTTTAGCTGCAGTGACGTCCAGCGGAAGCTTCCACAGTTTACCGGATTCCAGCCCAGGTTGTGTTTACTGCACGGGCCAATAAAAGAAAAAAGGGAGAAGTTGAGGCAGGCGAACCCATTGGTCATTCTCATCCTCCTCTCCCACCATCAGGATCTAAATTAAGTCCTCTCAGTGTTTGAGTGCTTCCACAGGATAAAAGACATTTCACATCCTTGTTCTGGTCATCAGAAAACACAAATTGGCCCATTCAGTGTAAAATGGTGTTTGGAAATCTAATGAGGACTCTTTTGTTCTCCGGAGTCAGGATTCAGTTTGTGTTCAAGGATTTTAACAACCCATCCCAGCCGGGTTCCAAAGAACTGAGTCGACAGCAGACACAGAGGTGTGTGTGTGTGTGTGTGTGTGTGTGTGTGTGTGTGTGTGTGTGTGTGTGTGTGTGTGTGTGTGTGTGTG
>JASSRZ010022260.1:6562-20785 GCA_032164315.1 Malacoctenus gilli | reverse complement strand
ATGCCTTCTGGCAGCCTCCCCGAGGAGGTGTTCCCAGTGCACCCCTCTGGGAGGGAGATCCGGGGAAGATCCAGGACCCTTGAGATCCCCCCAAGAGATAGAGGAAGTGGAGAAGGAAATCTGGGTACCTCAGCTGAGACTGCGCCTACTGGGACTGGGTCCCGAATGGGCAGGGGAGGAGGGCTTAATGAGGGATCTTCAGAAATCAGTGAAACTGCTCAAAGTTAGGAAGGGAAGAGGGGGAGGGGCACGGCGAAGGACAAATTCAGACTCCACAAGCTCATCAGGCTGGCTGTGTGAGTGGCACCAAGCCGGACGCTGTCATCAGCAATCAGAGGGGGTGTCCAGGTGTCTAGCATCAGCCTGCTCCTGGCCGAAGGTATCCATCCATACAAGTTTTATGTCATCACTCCCTGCAGTTGCCACAGAAACACAATATGTTACTGAAAGACTGTAGGGAAAAAAGAAGTTTGTTTAAAAGCAATCTTGATGTGCTCCTTTGCATTCTGCCTACTCTGAGTAGCCCCACTGGCCCCCTTCGGGGCACACAAACAGGTGTGGCAGCACCCTCAATGAGGTGCCATTCGGAGGGGCAAAACCAGTTCCCAGTTTAAAGTGATCCCAGCAGAGGCAGGCGTGGCCGGCAAGCGCTGTTTTTCTGGCTCCTCACAAGAAGAATGTAACAGAAGTGTTTGTGAGAGGAAGGCCCAGCCGGCAGGTCCATGACTTACCATGACAGTGGGACTCTTTAGTTCCCCCATGCTGACACTTTCTGGCACATCACTGTGAAACACCGTCTCTGTGTTTGTTCAAATAAGGAGCCAAACGACCACGACTTACCAGCCAGGCACACCATCTCCCTGAGGTGCCTGTTTCAAGCCTCCCATTTTCTGAGCAATAAGGGGCGGGGGGGTGCACAGGTGATATGAACATATGTATGAGAAGCCAGGCTGTACAATGAACCTGCATGATTCGGTGCCAAGCTTTGTTGCTGTGAATCAGACTGTGAAAGGTGTGTGAACACACCGTGCGAATCAGCTCATCGCGCTCAATTCCGCCTTCGTTCACGGAGTCTGATAGCCAACGCAATGTTTCACTTCGCAGTCCATTGACTAGTAGCAGATTATTACTGACACACACACACACGACCTTTCACCTCTGAGCAGCAGCGATCTCGGTCTGGGCTGAAGCGGCACAAACTGGCCATCACAACTCAGCCAAAGTCCGGAATTGCTGCTCATCATGGAGTTTGTTCAAGTTCAAAATAGATTATTCTATGCACATTGCTAAAAAGAAAAAGAATATATCAGTCTGTAGCACACGCACAACCTATAATCATGCAGCTCTCTGTGTTTCTGTCCTACTTATGAGGCTCAAATATGCATGTGGCTTAAGTAATTGGGGGGGGGGGAAGTGCCAACTTCCTCTCTGCTCATGCAGATCAAGGATGGATCAGTCACTCTCCAACACATACAAATTGTCTGCTCCCTACTTTTTAATGGAACTGAATAATATAATTTATAGAATATTCGCATCATTTGCATTGAGTGCAAATTTTTCCCTTCCTTTGAGGAAAATAGTAGAACTGTGGTGGAGAGAGTGGAACCTAATTGGATCGATGTGTGAAAAGTAGGAGAGCAACGTACACAAAGTACGAGACACTGAACCGGGAGCAGGCGAGACAGCTACCGGCTAACTTATTTTTTTTCGCACTCTGCGTTTGCTCCCCCGCAGCTGGACTTCACATGATCGCACACCTGGGGGTCATTACTTGTCCCAGCCCTTCCTGAAGCTCCGCCCCTGAAACTGACAACATGTTTTGCGGAAAAAAAAAAAAAAAACGACCTGCAAACTGCAGCACGAGGTGACTTGTTTCTGCCCCCTACAGCTCAAAGAGAGTATCACTGAAATCTCACACGAAGTGACGAGCAAATCAATCACCTAGACATGCATTTGTTTTGTTTTACAACCCAAAGTAATGCTTTCGGAGCTCATAAACCGCGAGTAAAACATTGAAGTCGCAAAATCGCTGCAAATATGAATCGTAGTTTTTCGCCTTGCTCCTTTTCATTCTGACTTTGGTATTTTTTGGTGTTCACGAGAGCCTGATAGGAACAACTCCGTGATTTGGCCTGCAAGCTGAACCGTGACAGCCTTGAGCAATGGCTCACGCTGCAATATGACAGCTCCTTCAGCGGCGCTGTGTTCCTGTCACAGCTGACAGATCTGCGAATCAATCATTCTCCTCGGCATTTCCGCACCCAGCGCCTCGGCACGTCTTCCGCAATCCTCTTCAAAAGTCTGTTAATTGATCAACTTTGGCATCGTTAGACCGCTGGGGCGAGGAGATGTGAATAATAAAAGCAGCTCATTAAGCAAACCAAAGAGGCAGTGTAGGTGAAATACAATGCGCAGCCGCCGGCAGATTAATGGAATAGCCCCCACTTCAAAAAGAAAAAAAAAGCAGGTGCGCAGAGGTGATTCTGTGCTCTGATCAGAGAGAACATTTCTTCTCATCAGAGCCAAAGAAATTTGTGAAATGGCTGCGCCCTCACATCTGAAGAGCGTAATGATGCTCTGGCCGAGGGATAATGGAGCGCACCGCTTTCAAACTTCTAACAGAGGTCCAGTACCCAGAAATGAGACTTGAGCGCTGCAAATCACCTGTTATTTTTCACCTCTATTCTCAGCCTCAGCCGCACATTTCATGTCCCACTCATCCAGATGGCATCGATGATAATCTCTGCTCCAAACTTAGCGCTACGCTCCGCTTCTTTCTTTTTTTTTTCCAGCAGTTATGTCTTTGCTGTATCGTAGCATGCCCCCCCCTCTTCCCCAACACATACACACTTCTCCAACAAAGAACATGAAACAAAGTGACACAGGCTGCCTGTCCTGGGAACTGTATGTTTTTTCAAGAGCAGCGCAGCCCTAAGCAAACATGCATTACTCATCCCCTGCACAACAGTAGAACTTTAATCCACCTCTTATACACGAGAGTGCTCATTAACTCCATTTCCACGGAGACCATTTGAGTGACTGAAACACATTAGCGCCACAAACAGCGATCAAAACATCCCATTTATCTTTGTCTTCCTGTCAGCCGTCCCACAATGCAATCTGATAAACACGCCGGCAAAACAATAGAACAAAGAATGCACGAGGGAAAGCAGGACATCGCTCCCGAACACCCCGCCAAGCAGAGATAAACAGAATCTGTTCTTCTTTCTTTCTTTTTTTCACACCGCAGGATTATCTGGGTTATTAGTTTTCCTTCACGCTCAGACGACCGTTTGACAGACAGGATGGATGCTGGGTAACTGGGTGTGGACTCCACGGTGAAAACCCGACGCCGACGGCGGGCGGGGAGCCGCTCAGCGGCCGGACGACGGAATCGTGAGCTGTGACCTGAAGGTTGTCTTGGGCTTGCTCGAAGAGAAGCGTCCGGCTTTCCACAAAGCGTTCGCAGCATCAACGCGGGGATCTCACACTGAGGCGGGAGCCTGGAGAGAAACCGTGGCGCCCACGTTTGTCAGGCACCACCGCGGGATTGAGGGTGACTGATCGAAACGACTGTGCAGGAGGAAGCCGGAGTGTGAAAGACCTGATTACTGAGTTATTAAGCCTACTGCATTCGGAATATTGGCATCAGTTTATATAGCTCTCAATCTCAGAATGCACATGCTGATTCACTGGTTACACGCAGTACGTTCACACAGCCTGCCAAACATTCATTTATTGGTTCAGCCCAATGAAAGCGAAATTCTTTTAAAGCATGTTGACAAATTTGTCTGACTGAAATCAGGCTTTCTGTAGTTTGACTAACAGCTTAATAATGTGATTGAGAGCGCAACTAGTGCTGCATGCATCAAATGAGCGAGACTTTAATCAGGCTCAGTGCTCCGTCAATGCATCGCTTTGTCTCGCGCAGCTTTCACCTTGAAGAGCAACGAGACGTATCCGCAGCTGGATATTTAGCCGTGCAAACAAAACAGCTTTCAGATAGACAAGGAACGCAAGTTGGCCGACGCTAATTTCTGCATCCACCATTTTTGTCGGTTGGTGTTGTTTATCTTTGGGTGAGTTGAAGATGGTCAAAAACTCTATTTTCTCCCTGCATGGGAGCTGTGGACTGCCTGCATGGAAACCCAGTCGTCCCACGTTTGCTCATGTGTCTGACAGGTTATTCAGTGTCACTCACTGATTCCATCTCGGTCAGCCCGTCTCTCCATTGCTGGGACGACGTCAGCCTCATCGCCTCCAGACAGAAACTGTTTCAACATGCAGAAAGACAAGGACTGGACAGACAGACGCTAAACTCATTGTGGACATCCTACATCATCTACTCCTCCATCCTCATTTGGTAGTATCTCTCCATCATCTTTACCTGCAGTCACAGAGGAGGCCTGTTGTCCATAACAAGGTCCAGTGAGACACAAAGCCACGCAGGAACATGATGGGGAGAGTGCAGGAAACAAATTGCAAGTCGTCATGGACGAGAGCAGAGAGCCCCTCCACAGCATCTTGGCCTGACAGAAGGGAAACCGGCACTCTCTCGTCACCTGTTGCTCGTGGGACTCGTTGGCGAAACAAAGCAGATTGCGCTAATTTCAGTGAGCAGAGGAGAAGGAAAAAAATTTGATCATCTGATTGTTGGAGGTGAGAATCGTATCAGGTGAGAACATTGTTCCAAGCTTCACTTATCGGCTTCCTGTGCCCACGTTGCCCGGATGATGAACGTCCTCCGCCGGTAAATATGGTAATTAGAAGGCCTGTTCCCTCTTACCTCCAGGTGACCCCTCTGACCCCCAGTGCTTCATTAAAAAATGCTTCCTTGTACATCCCTCAGGCTGCCTTCCTCAGGCTCTGCCAGCAGACTCGCAGCGCGTCTTCATTAATCATGTTTATCTACCTGCCTATCTACCACTCTCTCTTTCTACCCAACTTTCTTTTGAAAGCTTCGCCTCGCTCGGTACCACTGTTCTTCCAGGGAAATCTCAACACTCTTGTGATGAATTTTTTTTTTCGGCGAGTGCATACGTTGCGCGTTATCTGTCGTTGCCCCGCCGTCTCGGTCTCCTCAGCCCCGGCGCTCATCCTCAAACAGCCGAAAGGAAGAGCGGCAGACACGCACAAACAGCGCGAGAAGAGATACTGTATCTGTTCTCGCCACCGATACATGACAGCAGTCATCCATTCATCTGCTGTCAGGGACGCCTTTCAATCAGCCCCTGTCACTTCTCCCTCTTTCTGTCTCTCTCTCTCCCTCTCGCTCTCCCTTTCTTGTTTTCCAGCTGTCTCTCCCATCTCTCTCTGTCTCGCTGGCTTTCTGAGTGTTGTTATGCCACGACACACAAGCCAACACACAGACGCACGCTCGCGCACTTTGTTCAAACACACCACTTCCCAGCTTTGCCGCAGCCTCGCGTCTAGTTATTAGAAGTGATTTTATGGAGGCAGAGGCTCGAAAATGACAGACGTGTCATCATTCCCTCCACTTATCCCGCTGTCATTATTTCCAGCTCGCAGACATTGTTGACAAGACGGCGGCGAGACAGGAGTCACTTTTGATGGCGTCGCTGCCAAATTAAAACTTATTTGCATCAAACCATAGGTAGAGTGTTTACTTCAGGTTTCACTTTGCTCATGGAAATTACTAAAAACTCCAGAGTCTTGTGATTTAAGAATAGGGATCCTTTACAAATGTATTTACTTTCGTGTTGCCCACCCTCCGGGTGAGGAAAGTGTCTGACACTCCAACGGGGGTCCGAGGCCAAAGCCGGCAGCCGCTCCCCTCTCCTCCGTGGTTCATCAGACGTCAAGAACGGCGAATCTTCCCTGAATCTCACCTCGGTGACAGTGTGGTGTCATTCTGAGGTTTGTTTGGGAGGAAAGAAATAATACACTCGTCTCAAGAACAGGAAGGAGCTGCGCCCGTCGGAACAAAGCTGTGTGTATTCTGGGTGTTTGTTCTGTGTCCGTCTGGCTGGCTCTCTCTCCCAACAGCTCTCCTGACTGAGTGCTGCTCCCACTGATGGCCAGTCCAGCTCTTTTCAAACCATCGGCGTCTTTTGGCTCTCACCGCTCCCAAATGGCTCCTCACTTATTGTGAGTGTTTGCCACTTTTTTTTCCTCCTCTATTTTAGCCTAAATCTGGTCATTAGAATTTGTTTGTAGGTTGGCAGGCAATTTCTTTGTGCTTTGATAAAAAGCTAGAATTTGGGGGAAATTTGTTACAAATTTTGTTTGCAAGTTTCCAAACTTTTTCCAACAAAGACCAAATTCAAACTCGTTGAAACCATATAAGACAGGGTCATTCACCAGCTGCAGCAAGTCAATGGTACAAGAATGAATCTGGGGGGGCCGTGACATAAAGTACTTACAAAAACTCGTCCTACTGTCGAGATTCTTGGTTGTGTTGTACTTTGCGTTGGACAAAAGTGTCTGCTAAATGAAACTGTACAACTGTAGAAAATACACAAACATAGCTTGTCATTGAAGAGCTTCAACAAGGAGAACAGTTAAAAAAGGCTTAGATGTGTAAGCGGGTGCTGGAGGCCTTTACGCCATGCTACAGCCCCCTGCAGCTTTAATCAAATAGCTTCATCTCTTTGTGGAATCCCAGTGTCTCTTGGCTGGTCAGTTGGAGATGGAAACATGTGAGTCTGTGAGGAACAGCCTTTCTTGTTGTGTGTGTCCTCAGCCCGGACCACTGGCCGGGGTCTTCAGACAACCTTCACACAATGCTGTGGAACTTTTGTCGCCCGGGTGTGTCTTGACACCCTTCACCTGTCGGCCCCGTTCATGACTTCTGCCTTTCAGCTCCACTTTGGGCAGCGGCTGCTCTCCACAACAGCAAAGAATTGGAGTCGGTGCCTTTAAAAGAAGCCTTCAAACAAAGCGTATGTGCAAAATACCCGCTCACCTTGAGGGTGATGAGTTTCTACAACTTTATTGTGTGCAATGAAAGCAAGTTTTACATTTCACGACAGCCTGAAGTTTGACAGTAGGTCGTCTTTATGTGGGGAGGAAAGATAAAGGAAATCACACGTCTGAAAGCAGCTATTTAGGGACGCAGCTCTGCCACGGCTGTTTCAATAACACCTAATAATACACTTTATACGACATGACTGTTTGCTGTATTATGTCATCAAATACGTATTTGAGTGTGATTTCTTTTTAGCTTTGGGTAACTGTCCCAGTGCCAGGCGCCGCAGTCGCTGAATCCCTCCTCATCCATCAGCGGAGATCTGCTGATTTATTCCCTTTCTGTCCTCGCTCAGAAGAGAAGTGGTTTACTGTGTCTGTGGCCCTGTTATCCAACCCCCTCCTCTGTATCGCGCAGACGTCCTCCTAATAAACCAAATACACTGTTGTCTGCCAGAATGTTTTGAAGATGGGGCCAACGGGGCCTCGGGAATGTATTTGGATGAGCGGCGCGTCCACGAGGCTCCAGCTTTTAGAGGAGCTGTTTGAATGGAGTAAACTCGGAACAAAGCAGCAGAGACGGAATCCGTGGGGGCCCCCTCCAGGGGGTGTCCACAAGTACAACAGGGAGGTCAGTCTGGGTCCTTTCAGTCCGTGCCAAAGTTTGCGAGCTTCTTCTTTCCCGCTGTGCGCTGCTCAGATCGGCGGGTCTCATTTTCCCTCAGATTGCTTTTCAGAAAGGTTGCGGACCCTCTGTGATCTCGATGACAGTGAAGCTAAAGGCTGGCGCTCACACCCACCCTCACTGACGCTGGAGCCTTCAAAACAATAGCAAAGGGCAGCGCTTCAGGTCAGATCCAGACAGTAGAAAATGTCTTATTAGGGTTTTTAGCGGACAAATCTCACTCTGAGAAACTTAGAAAAGAAGGTCTCAAGTCCAGCTGGGTTTGTTCTCTGTTCGTTAAGACATGTCTATTAAACAGGCAGCCTCGTCCAGGTCGACACGCAGGTACATGTGCTTTTCGCATTGGAAAATGGGGGTGAGGACACAGTCCTGCTGTTTGTTGGACATGTCTACAGGTCAGTTCGACCCTTGTGTATTTATGCGAAACAGTCAGACCACTTGGCTGCACTTCAGCCGGCTCTAATCCTCAGTCTTTCTGCCCCGTGTGGTGCCAGCACCCATCGCTCTCCAGTCTGCTTTAGTTACATCACATTAATATCATGATTCCCCTCATCACACAACATTGAGGCTCATTTAGCTTGAACGGGCAAAGATGTGGAAAATATTATGCGTCCTCGTTGAACCACTGACGCTCTGATGATTCACTGCCACAGTAAATGTAGCTCAATGAAAAAAAATACACTTTTAACAGCCCTGTATGTGTGCAAAGTGGGGTTGAATAATGGTTCTAATATACTGACACAGAAACCGCCTCCTTCAGAGTATTTTATAACTGGTAACTGGACCGTGTCAGTGTTGGAGGTCTCTTCAGGTGCCCCCCCGCCCTCTCCTGCGACTGGCAAGAAGTGAATTAAACTATAAATTTCCAGTGAAATCATCTTCATGACTGTAGCTGCGTTCTGTAATATCACTTTGGGTTAGGGGCTCTTTTTTTTTTTAACCCTTTCCACCAGAATCGGCCGCTGGTCAACAAATGGGACGCCCGCATGATAGAAGTCCAACACAAATAGGACACGCAGTCGTTCATCACCTTCTCAGTGCCTAAGACTCGTCGAGGAGAGCACAGCGATATGGAGCCGCCCACTGCAGCTGCAGAGAAAACTGTTCATCCCTGCATGGCAGAAATGCCTGCTAATTTAACAGGTTTGACTACAGGTGCAGTTGTGCTGAAATGTTAAGCAATTTAGACACAGACCAGCAAACGTTGCCTTGCATACAAGATCACCGATCAACAGTATGTTGTGGGTGAGCAACTGTTAACTTTGCAATTACACAGGCATCGTGTGAAGCTTCGCTGATAAGGAGAGGGACAACCTGTTGTCTCTGCTTTTCACTTCTTGATCACATGCTACTATAGCCTTTGAAACAGGGCTTGTGTGACGGCGGTAGAGTGGCAACAGTCAAATAGGCATCGGACAGCTTACTCATTCCATCAGACATTAGTCATCATAATATGTATCCTGTTTAGGTGGTTAGGACATCTGTTGAGGATGCCTCCTAGTTGCCTCCCTGGAAGGAAGACCCAGGACACACTGGAGGGACTATATCACCCAGCTGGCCTGCGAACGCCTTGGGGTCCCTTCAGTGGAGCTGAGGGTGGTGGCTGGAGAGCATGGGAGTCTCTGCCGATGGATGGACGGACGGATGGGTGAAGTATGTATCCAAAGTTAAAATGCTGCATGAACAGGCTCCTAATGGGACTGAATCACAAGCGGGACAAAAGTTTCCACCATCTAGTAACTCTGAGCAGCGCCTGTCGCTTTAATCCACCGTGATTGTTGGCTGCACTTTTGAGGTCCTCGTCTGAAATTGCTGTTGACAATTATTTCCTTTATTGTTACCTCTGACAGTGACATTAAATCGCTTGTCTCTGCAATATGTCAATTTGCAAGCAAAATATGACGCTTTTTTATTTTCCCGGTGACAATTTGATTAGTGGTGCTGCAACCCGAGTCAGCTTATTCAATCAGTGAGTGAAACACGGGCCGTGGAAAGTTCCTGCCTTAAACAGGTGCTTTTCTTTCCTCACTGAACGAGCTGTGTGGAGCGTGTTCGCAGGATATTTTACAGTGAGAGTCTGATGAAAAGGATTGTGTGCTGCTAAACACAGTAAAACAAAGAAGGGATTCGACTTTTCCTTCATGCGGTGAAAGGATCCGTCTTCCAAAACACGTCGTGTCGCAAATGAAAAGTCATTTACTGGAGTTCTGACCAGAGAAGTGGTAAATTGGCTTCACTTCAACAGCACGGCTTCTGGTATAACTCCGTCTCTGTAATCTCTCACAACAAAGCCTCGCAGTGGAGACAAACAGAAGGAACCGTCCACTCACAGAGATGAAACCAGGGTGGAAACATCAAAGCGGGCCGTGTCAGATGATCACACTCACGGCTCCAGTTCATTATGAACCGCGATGCCACGTTTCCTCCCGGGTGTTTGGATGCCCCCGGAGATCTTTTTCCGCGTTGGCAGGACTACATGCAAACCTAAAGTGGGTGTTGCTGAAGATGAAAAGGCAGCGAGAGTTGATAATGAGGAGAATTCCATGGCAAGACTGTGGAAAGTGTTTCTGCATGGCGACGACCCAAATCCTCTAATATCAGGTGTTATTGAAGTCATCGATGAATACATTCGGTGTGTGTGTGGGGGGGGGGGGGACTTCAGATGGAACCTTCACAGTTTTGATTTTTAAAAACGTCTTCAGGAAGAGGACTCAATATGTAGTTTTAGGATGATGAAAAACCAAACAGAAAACACAGACACCGTGCTTCTTCTTTCCTGCGCTCAAATGCGAGCAGAAGAAACAACAGCGCCATTCCTGCACTGTTATTCCAACACATGACATGAATCAAGGAGTTAGGGGAAGCTTCTATATCGCCTTGATGACAAAACAGGAAGGACTCTCAAAGGGATGCGCTGTAACTTCAACAATAGGGTCAGTTTGGACCAAGCAGGAGTGAAAAAGACAGCTGTCATTTGTTAGTGGCCCTGACTTCACAGTGGGCAGTCCTGGTACAGGTATGATACACAGTAATGGCAAAGTTGACTTAATACTTGTATTTGATAACACAGTGTGTTTGATTTTTCCCAATCATCCCTCCACAGCTCGGCTCTGCTCGGCACAAGTTGGCGGAATTGTGTGTCCATCGTGGGCCAAACCACTCCAGTGCACAAACTGATGCTGAGGTGAAGTTGTGGTCACTGCTCAGTCTACCAGCATGTCAGTGACACCTAAACCAAGCTGCAGCATGCCAGCCACCTGTTCCCTTCTCTCACTTCATCAACTGAAAAAAAAAGAAAGAGACACTCCTTCAAGGCAGACTTTTGGAAAAAAGACTGGTTGGCGTTTCTGATTGTGCCGCTGTCGAAACTCTCAGGCCAATCAGCCACCTGCAGTCTCTCTTTATCACCTTAACAGAACTAAAGGAAACACTCTGAAACCAGGTAGATCCCCATCGAGCACCTTCATCAATGTCTTCTGCATAAGTGAGCAAAGGAAGTTTTGCTGTGAAAGTGGAGAAAGCACATCTGCTGTGCGGTATGGTCAGCTGCTTGGCCCTGGATACGCACTGGCTCCTGTTAGACACTTCATGTGCCTGTGATGCAGAACCACAGCAGCACTTGTTTTCTCTGCTTGCATACGACCCTCTGGTAAACAAACGCTATGAGCGCAGAACTGGGCTTCATTCAACGCCATGATGGGATTGAACCGGCAACAGGATTGTGTCTGCTCATACAACATTCCAAGTGTTTTGCAAGCCAGACTAACAGCACAATTTGTCTGAACTATATTCACACAATCAGGACAGATTCCAGTGATGCTCCATCAGTCAAGTGTGGATGCTGGTGTGGCCGCTATAGGAGCCTTCAAGCTGTAGTTTGGGACACTATTTGGCACAACTTGAAGTTAGCATCGTGCTCAAGACGTGGAGAGGAGGAGCCACAGCTCAGACTGCCTGATAAACTTCCCCACCAGAGGAGCCACAGTTTGTGTTACTGATTGAATGAGAGAATCTTTGTACAAAACTTTGACCGGAACATTTGTATTCTCAGAAGGGAGCTGAGTGACAAACATGAGCTGGACCTGAACAAACTGGGACATTTAAACACAAGAGGTAAGGGGACAAGTCCAGTCACAGGCGGAGACAATCAAGGTAAACGAGCAGGTGAGACAGAAGGGGGGCGGAGCCAAAAACATTGAAGAGCAGAGAAAGGAGAGTGGACGTGGACAGATACATGAGCAGACTAAGGAGTGAATAAAGAGCATAAGAGGAAGAAAAAGAGCCAAGGATAATGTTTGAAACCCATGAAGTACAATTGCACACTCAAAAACTCTCAACAGAAATCTCAGACACTGAACTGAAGCACTCTGCATGAACGCTAAACACCCAAACGATACCAAGCTGCGACAGTCCTTCAAATAAATGGCTTCCTATTGACTGCCTCTCATCTATTAATTTTGAGCGTGCGGCTGGCTGAAGGCTGCGAGACAGCGAGGTTACTGATGAACGGTGTTTGTTTCACTCAGCAGGTATTAAAAACCAACACCATCAGAATAAAGTGGGGGTGAAGCGGGGCTGCAGGCACCGCGCTGAACCCCAGCAAGCCACAGGGATAGCGGGGAAATTGGCATTTAGCAGCACCTGACTCAGAATCAGGAAGCCCCACACCTTCTCAACAACCCGCACAGTAAGTGCATCCCTGTGTTCACACAGAATACTGGCCACTTGTTTGTTGTTTGTATACTTAAGGCAGTCACTCCAAACACTGTTGAGACGCTAGTTCTCATGCTAACTGCGCTTCAGGCTCAAACGCAGCAGCTTCAATATTGTGTCATCAAAGACGTCCCGTCATTATACCTCGTGACTTGCTGAAAGGTACTCGGGCACACTCCCGATGGGGCGAACGAACGCTTCCTTAATGTCATCACAAAGCCGCCCACCCTCTCTTTCCTCTGACAGGAGCCGGATGCCTAAATAACCTCGCGCCTCCCATTGAAGTTCAGGGGGCCAGTGACAAGTGAAATCTTTTTTTGGGGGGGGGGTGGCAGGGGATTAAAGCACTTGAGACAGTTCCTGCAGCAACGTCAATTGAGACATGTTTGCTTTTGTTTTGACAATAAATAAAAGGGAAACAAAACTGCTGAACTTCCCACAGCATCACCAAACCGTGTCAGAGAAGAGAACTGGGAGGTGATACTGAGGTCCTCATGCAATAACATTTAGATCAAAGATCTTGGGATTTTGTTTTTTAACTAATCCAAGTCTTTTCTTTTCCTTCCCTTTTTGAGCTGAACCTCTTGTATGGATTGAGTCCAGAACTTTCAAGATGATTTTAATTAGAAAAAATCCAAGTACAACAATGCAAAGAGCACACATAACTGTCATTGTGTTTATAAAATGTCTTGTTATTGTCTTTGTCCCCCCAACGGTCCGTGTGCCTTGGGTTACTGTCCAGCTGGACACAACGTTGCACCCAGAGCTGTGTCCTGTCTATCCTGTCCATCAAAGTGCTGTCAGACAAGATATTTTAATACTTGTCTTTGTTCGTCACTCACACTGTGAGTGAAACACAATTTGTATGTATGCATGTACATGCATATTCGCACACACTGGGAGAGATCGTTCATAAAGCAGGTCCTTTATCTTCAGCGGGTGTGAACGCTGATACTTTGGACTGAGGGGGTCCAAAGGTGTTTCTGAAGACCACTGACAGCCCATCCTTTTAATGCCACCCATGATGTGAGCGTGTCCAAAGTCCAGCAACCCGTTGTGTCCTTTTAACATTTCTCTGCACAGGGGAAATTGCTCAACTAATCGTTCGGGGTGAGATTGGCCTTTCAGAGGAAACGCTGCTTCTGAGCCTACGCAGTTTCTTGTCACTGCATCCTGTTTCTACATGCGTACTTTGTTAAACCCCAGAAGATGGAAATCTATCTGCGAATGTCACCGAAATGAAAACGAGTACATGCATTTCCCAAACTAATAAACAGATTTCCCTGAAATGCGTATTCCGACACTCTGCTTTAATGGTCTGAGATGTAATAATGAGAACATATTTTTTTTCGTCAAAGTTCAGAAGCGCTACCCGATCCTTTGTGCCCATGGGTAGAACACGTTGGCAGCACTCTCTCTCTCTCTCTCTCCCTCTCCCTCTCTCTCTCGCTCGCTCCTGTATTTATATTCGAAATTATGGGCACAGACTTTGTGAAATGTAAAACTTCTGCAAGAGATGTATGGTATTTAATTAAAAAGTTACATTTCCCTTTCAGCAGCAGGTCTCCTGCTTTCCTGCCTGAGGGGCATCGTTGCATTTGCTGCGCAATTTTTCCACTGCAGCTCTATTAGCGAGCGGCTTCAATGGAAGGCAGAGGATGCCTCGGGCTTGCAGAGCTGCTCGCAACACTCCCACCTGTGAAAGGGGGCTGGTGGAGGTGGTGAGGCAGAGAGGCTCTGTGTGGGCTGTCCCTAAGAGGACAACAATAAGGCATGGAAGCGGAGCTCCTCTGTCGTCCTTTTCGCTTCTAAGTCGGAGTTGCGTGGAGTCGCAGAAGGGCCCTGAAGTCAAAATTAGATTGCAGATCACAAGCGTAAGTTCTGTAAATGACTTCCTG
>JASSRZ010022179.1:0-23597 GCA_032164315.1 Malacoctenus gilli | reverse complement strand
GTGTGTGTGTGTGTGTGTGTGTGTGTGTGTGTGTGTGTGTGTGTGTGTGTGTGTGTGTGTGTGTGTGTGTGCGAGTAAGTAAAGCAGATTGATGCAAGCAGGGGTTTCTGTCCATCACTCACTTTGCCTGGTCCCCACTGTGGGTTATTGCTGCCTCATTCCCACACAGACACACACTGTGAACCTCAGCACTTTTGCTACTGGCCACCCCTCTCCACACTATACATCAACCAGCCATGGAAGTATCCCCAAGACCCCACAAGTTATAAAGCTGACACACACACACACACACACACACACACACACACACACACGCGCACACGCACACGCACGCACGCATACACACACACACAGGTCACAATTCATCATTCTTGCTATGGAACAATCTCGCAGCCCATGCAAGTTATCATAGGAGATATGGAAGATGGCAACACACACACACACACACACACACACACACACACACACACACAAACACACACGCACACACACGCACACACACACACAGCATCAGCATCGTCAACTACCATACATCAACCGAGGTGCCGCCAACCCTTGAACTAGAACTGGAACTGCTGCAGCTGAAAATATACTGGCGCTCGCACACGTGCGTGTAAGTGCATCGCAGAATTGATCGCAGGCGCTCACAATAGACTTGCAGAGGATCCGCGACACACTTCAAACTCAGAACTGAAACAATCGGTGGCTTTTGGGGGGTGGGGGGCTGACGGAGGTAAAGTCGCTTCGACTGACTCTCTAACCCACCTGCCAAGCCATCCTCTGCCTGCACTGCTTGAATTGAATCTTTCCCCTCTCTGCAACACACACGTGCACACAACACACACACACACACACACACACACACACACACACACACACACACACACACACACACACTGCTGTCAAGCCCTATTTCACACAGATTGCCATGGGATGTGAGAGTTATTACAGGGAAGAAGCTCAAGAGGGGCCTGACAGTGAATGTGATGAGAGGCCCTGCAGAGGCTACAGATGCTGCAGGTTTGTGTTTACCCTCAGAGAGCAGTGTCACTGAACTTCTGGGTTTAAATGGGTTTTGCCTATGTAGGTGGGGGGGAGGAGGGGGGGTGGTTTTGTCTTACTCTTGCACACTCGGCTGGAAGTCACTTTGGAAGGCTTGGTACGATTCTGGGCAACAGCAGGCCACTGAAAGGGCCCGCATGGTCATAATTCCCATGGTGCAGCTGTTAAACTGACCAATCAGCCCCTCGGGAATCAGACGAAGTGATTGTGCCACCTGCTTTTGGTGTGTGTGTGTGTGTCCGAAACACTGAAAATATAGTGTAGCTTGTGTCATTTTTAAGGGTTTTCCAGGATATTTCCACACAACTTGACAGGCTTTTGCAGCTGGGAGGGTAAAAGTATGTCAGAACTCTCCACTCGCATGCATTGACAGCAAGAGTCACTGAAGTGGATGATTTTTTTTCCCCCACCAAATGAAAGATCCTGTGTTGAATCTGTGACTCAGCAAATTGTAAAGTGGGACACTGTGGCAGTCACACACCCCAAAATACCATCCTGCTACTGGGTGATGGTAAAACTCTAGTCATTCCTTCACCTATTCATCACTACTGTTAATTTGAGTAACTTCCCTAGTGACAGTGTTGCCCTGGTGAATTTTATTCTTTAAAACGGCAACTTTTTCATGTCACTCTGAGGTGAGAAGAGGCATTGTTCTGCACACAGCCTGATTTGGAGCACCTATGCTCAGCTGGTGCACTTTTTTTTAGAACAAACACAGCCAGCAAAAGGAAAACATGACATCCACATTGCTCTGTCAGCCGACCGCTAATGATTCGGCATGAACAAAGTCCCCGATCCCTCGCTTATGTGCGAACAACGGAAATCCTCCGATGACATCACCTCGCGTCATTTTACTGAGGAGTCGGCAAAATCTCCCATCAGGGTAGTCCGAAAACTTTGGCTGCGCTGAGCATGGGGCAAAAATACAGTCACATGACTGACCGGTCAAATATCACGCCGTCGGGTTTGGTGAGACGTCCATTCGGTTTTCAATGGACTTGTTTTCTATTGCGTAACAAACACAAACACAGGACCAACAACCCCCCGCCCCCCCCCGTCCCCCCGTCCCCACTCCCTTCCATCATTGTTAAAAGGCAAGAAGTAGAGAAAGCGACAAGCTGTGTAACGAATGCAGTGCTCCTGTGCGCCAGCTCAGCTGCTCGTCCTTGTGCTGACTGGTGTATTGTGCTGTTGTTTGGCTTGATAATGATGACTGCTGCCTCCTGTTGTAGATGCAACACCACCCTGCTTTCTTCCAAACGTGACACCAAGCTCGTACAGGTCTTTTATAAAGAAGAAGGATAAGATATTTAAAAAAGATTGGTATAGAATACTTTTTAACCTCTAAACCCTTCTGTGCAACATGCTGACCACACCGTCATCGAGAGCTTCCCTGCTTGTGTTGACTCAGCGTTCTTTGTTCTCACCTTGCTTAAAAAACAGGTGCAAAGTGCCTTTGACTTAGCAGGTGCTCCTATTTACCTCGGGATGTCAAAGCACCTAAATGCCCATGACCATGTTTCACTTCAAGACCAACACGGGCACATAGTTATTGATTATCCAGGTGTTGGAGGGAAAAAACTCCAACAACTTTTTTGTGATAAGCTATATGGAAAACACAATAACATGAAAAATTTTACAATGGCTCAAAGGAAAGCCTTCACACTGAGCAAAAGCATTACTTTTTTACTAAATAAGGATTTAATTAAAGTTATTTTGGAGGAGAAAAGTAACCAAAAAAGCAAAGCCAAGTTAGACTTTGGTGTAAACTGAAATCCAGCCTTTGGCAGCAAGTCTGCATTTCATAATAGTTGTGTTTCTTTCCCATGTCACTGCCTTTGCCCACTTTTCCAGAGCCACACGATAACAATAAACACCTCTGCAGAAACCAGGAGGCAGATAAGACAGGGAGAGCAAGAGAGAGAGAGAGAGAGAGAAATGTTGGCAGGGAATCGGATGGATGAGCCAACGGCCCCAGGGAGTAAAAGGGGGGTGGAGGTGGGGGGGGGGTATCTTTTGTGAGTGTATGGTATGTATGTCACAGGGATGAGCCCCAGGAAAACTCGCCGGTTTCCGTTCTCAGTACCGATGGGCTGACAGGTGTAAATCTGAGACACAGTGACAAAAATGTCTCCGCAACGAAGACTTTCACAAAAGGAGCTCAATCTACGCCACTTTTTTTTTGGGGGGGGGGGGGGCTTCCCCACACCGCCCTTGTTGGGTTATTTTCCATCCTCGTTCCACCTGGCAGGGAGCCCCCTATCAAGTCGGCCGCTTTGTTACCGCGAGTCTTTGAACTCGGAAAAAAGAGCTGAGATCCAACAGGAAAAACCGATTGGACACGATCACCAGAAAATCCCGTCAATAAGCTGCTCTGTCAGGAAAAACACAGTCACTTAAGTCCACTTTAAGCCACTTCTCTTGCAAAACTTTAGTCCTGGAACACTCTGCCACTGTGCTGTGCCACTCTGCTCTTTCAATGTCCGCCTGAATGCTTCTTATGTCAAACAACCGGGGACATGCAGCCTGAGTGACGCCCTGTTGGACACAATACGTCCAGGTCACTGAGGCACTTGTGAAGAGAGGGTGTGTGTTTTAGATCAAGGCGACAGGAAGCAAAGACAGACCGTCAACCAGGCTGCTGTCAGTCAGCGTCACAGAGAACAGCAAGGCCATACGAGGAAGGTGGAGTGCCAACGGGACGAAATGGTTCAGGTCAACACTAACCGGTGGGTCTATAAACTTGACCGAGCACATGGACACTGTTAAAGACTCTGGGTGCTTTCCAATTCATTCCTTCATTCTCAACCTTAACCCTCATTCCTCACACCTCCCGCGAGGTGCAACTTCTGTCCCAGTTCTTAGGGAGTTAAGTTGAGGAGAGAGTGTAACTGAGGAGTGTCTGGCACCTCCCTTAAAAGAAAAGGTTACCCAGAATGCATTGCGTTATTTACAGTTAATAAACATAGCGGCGAATACGGTGAGCTACAAATGTATTTTCTTTGTTAATAATGACATAGATATTACGAAAATCATCATATTGTCTTAGTTAAGGCCCATGTCATGGATTAGATACTTAATCGTTGCTGAAGTTTTATTTTTATTTTACGCTCTTTTCTCAATAGCGGCCTGCAAAGGTACTGTTGCTTCTTCTCCTCTCACTTGCTGGACTCAACACCGCTTTGGCGTAATGCTGCCCCCCTACAGGCCGAGGAAGTACGTGGATTTAAGTAGTGTCCCATTTCTAGCCGTAAACACTTGGTTTTGAGAGTTATGATTGAGGGTTAAGGTTGAGGATTAAGGTTGAGGGTTAAGGATTGGGGATTAATGAAGGGAATTGAAATTGGGCCACTGTTTCTTTATTTTCTGGTTAATAGAGATGAATTAACTATGTTTCAGTTGGCTGACACTCTCAATCTCATAGTCCTGTGTTGTCAGGTCTTCGGGTTTAACACCAAAGCCTGGGCAGGGCAAGCACCTTGCACGGCAGCTCTCAGAGAACACAAGTCCATTCACCATTCCCAAACTATCCACGGACACCCTGTGCAGGAGCCAGCCTGGTACTTGGATAACACAGCTCGAGCAAGTGGCCATGGCAGTCTTGACATCAGCCCATAGATCCTGCAGCTGCAGCCCGTTATGAAGCGTGAAGTGGCAGTAAATGTACAATTTAAGGTAAAGACAGCAACTGCAGCTGGAACTGTTCAATAATAGTCGCCAGGGAGTCTTCATTCTTTTGTTGTTTTTTATTATGTTCGAGTGCTGCAGCATCCATTCCTGCCTACTCACACTTCTTGCGGCACACTTAGCCTGCACTCTCGCTTCCTGGCTTTTTACTCCGACAGACTAACTCTCCTATGAATGTGGGTACAGGGAGGAAATCCTGAAATCCACAAAAACAATTGTGACCAGTAAAATTGCCTGAATCCGTGTATTGACTGATACATGAAACGTGATGTTTTTCCCTCTCAAAACGACTGGAAAACATGTCCAAACTTCTTCAATCACTGCGTTGGGAAGACCCTTTTAATTAGTACAGTCGCAACAGGAATAACCCTTTTTAGAGTCAACCTGTCAACACAGCTGGTCGCCTCTATGAAGTTTCTTTCCGGTAACTACTCTGATTTTAAACAGTTGCTCTGACCCCCCAAAATAAAATATCCTGCCAACAAGTAGCGCAGACATTTATTGTCGGTGTATCTCAACTCCTTTGTGCAATAAAGCTCTATTGTTCTCCACTCGGAAAAAAAAGAGATGCATTAAAAAAACTCTATCAGCAAGCCACACTCCAGCACTTAGTGACATGTCCTTTTATTACCGGCGTGTTCATGCAATTGTAGTTTATTTTCCACTCGGTTCCCCGCACGCACGCATGAACGCACACATGCATGCACACACACAGCTGCTGCTTGAAACTCTCACCAGAGCAATAAATGTATATTAATCTGCAGCCAGGGAGGGTTTTTTCTTTTTTTTGTCTTTATTGGACAGTGACAATAGAAAGCAGCCAGGAAATGAGAGGGGGGTGGATGGGAATTTGGGGGAGGGGAGAGGGGATGGGGTGGGGAGGGTGGGGGGGGGGTTGCTGCATGTAATGGAGGTCTCTGACCAAGTGAAACTAACACCAGCAGTTTGAGCCCCGAGGCCACTTGTATGCTGTAACTGGAATTATGATTTGCGTGGGGACTGCACTTGGAATGTCTGGGTTGTGAGGCGCAAACACACACAGACACACACACAGACACACACACACACACACACACACACACACACACACACACACACACACAAACCTCTCCAAGAAACAATGCATCATGTTTAATAACGTGAAGAAACAATACAGCTATTCAGCTAGGTTGCTGTTCAAACTTTTGACACTTGCCCTCAGAACACCTTTAAGTAAAGAGGCAGTCCCACTCCACAGGATGGATAATGATGGAAATACATTAATTTTTGAGTGAGCTTTTCCTGCCAGGTGTTTGGCATTGCCTTGTTGCACACGACTTCCATGATGCACATGTAGTTGCAGCACCGTTGCAACAGAGGACAATCAAAAACAAAAAGAGAAACTTGAATTTGTATATTAACAAAAAGAAGTCATGAGTGAGCAGTACTGGAGTTGGAAAGTAAATAGCAATGACGTACTCTCATGAACTGTGCACAGTTGTGGATTAATGGTAGAACTGGAAATGAACGCATTGCCCAGGAGCTTGAGGGCGCCAATCGGAACTTGTTGGATAGAACCAGCTGACAGGAAGTTCAAATTTACGTTCTGAAAATGTCACATCACCTTCGTGCATCCGGGTCGATTCGGGGCAGTGAAGCAGTCCCACACATAGATCACAATCAACAGTCGCACAAAGAACAAACAGATATCGGCAAAAAATTGGTAACTGGACATTAAGGTCTGCAGTGTAAAGGTCACCAAAGTGTCCCAGCTTCAGCACGCCTGACTATAACGAGCTGCTCGTTAGCAGGCTCTCCGCAAAGATCCCTGATTAGACTGATTAGATTCAGGTGTGTTGGAGCTGGAACACACGAGAAAACATGCTGGACTGTGGCCTCCAGAAGCAGAAGCGCTCCGCCCTTTGCTATAGAAGGAGGGATAAGTAGCTGTTTGGAGCGTCATGCATTTATTGACGGCACAAAACCAAGCGGAGCCGTGCCCGGATTACAAAGTCCAAAAGCGGCTGCTGCCAGTTCTTTACCAACGATAATACAACAAGCGGAATGGACTTCTCCTCGCGGCCTTTTAAGAGTCTTGGTCGCTGATCAAATCAATACAGCGGCCTCCTTAAGATTCAGGACTCACCTTTGAATGCGAGCCGTGAAGTCGATATTTGATGAATGGGACGGATTTGTTTGGCCGCCGGCATTCAACCCCGCAGCACTGGACCTGGGCCGCGCCAAAGATTTCGGAGGAAGGGCCTGGGAAACTTCTTGGGGGGGGTGGGGGTGCAATTCAATCCAATTCGAGTCCCACCAAGGAACTGGAGGGTGGGACACACTGAAGATAAAGCAATCAATCTTTTTACACTCGCAGCGGAATAATTAAAGCAAATGTTTGCAGCACTTGGGGCGGCGGGATGGGGGGGGGGGGGGGGACCGCCATGGCAACAACAGTGCAATTTAAAAGTCTAATAAAAGGGAATCGCACTGCGGCCAGGTAAAGGGAACGCAACGCATAATTGTGGATTATGCAGTGCGGATACAAGTTTTTGTGCTCATATGCATACCATGATAAATCACACGCGGGACCATATTTTGACGTTTCGCGAGGAATCCCAACAGGCGGCATTCGGAAGATCGTCGTCTCACTCGTGTTGCGGAGGGGGCTGCCTGATCGACTCACAGGATGCTCACCTGGCTTGTTTCCCCTGAAAAACAGAGCTGGGCAAAAGTCCTGCTGTTCAGTGCGTATACACTTAAGCGTCATAAGCTTTGAGTCATAAATCCTTGCAGAAAGCCTGGTAACAAACAGCTCCAGTTCGTTGAAGCCATGTCAGAAATCCGTCTTCTGGTCGAAGCACTTTTATTCCAGCAGTGGAATAATAACAAAAAACAGTCGGACACATATTGGAAACACACTGATTTAGCACAGTGTTTCCCAAACACTGTGCCGTGGCACACTGGTGTGCACACTGGTGTGCCAATATTAATTACGGTGGTATTAAAACAGGATCGGCAAACCACTAGTCAGTTAGCGTGAGGCCCCGTTAGCCACTTGCCAATCGTGAGGGGCTTATCAGAGAATCGTGACATTTCCAGTTCTGTCTGTCTGATTGTGCTGCATCGGCGCACGTTCAGGTTGTCTGTGTGAGGATCAGCTGCTGTTTGCGATCAATAGCAGTGATGCTCTGACGGCCGTAGTGCATTTGGGGACAGACCGAAACCCCAGTTTGTAGTTTGATGGGACAACCTTCCATTTATTGTGCATTTTACAGCAACATGAGGAACACAGAGGAGTCGCGACAGTCACTGTGACAACCACTCAGCTGCTGTATTCGCCGCCATGTTTACTAACTGTAAATACCGCAATGCATTCTGGGTAACCCTTACTTTTTAAGTTAGGTGCCTGATATTCCTCAGTTTTAAGAAACGTACCGGTCGTTTCGTTCCTTAAACTCGCTCCTCGACTTAACATCCTGAGAATTGGGACAGTACTTGCACCTTTCGGGAGTGCGCATTTTTGAGGAAGGAAGGTTAAGGTTGAGGGTGAAGGAAGGCACTGGAATGCACCTTCAGTTGCTTTGTCAAGTGAGATTAGTTTTCAAGAAATAGCGAATTTAGGCTCAAGTTAGGGTGGGAAGATGCTGTATTGTCAAATGTGGCTGCTCACTAAAAGAAAGGTTTCTTTAGACTTTTGGAGCACAACAAAAGCAAGAAGCCCAATAAAACTTCAATCACTGATGCCGTTGCTGATCAAATCATACTCCCAGTTGCCACCTCTCCTCCGATGTGCCTCACGGCTCAACAGTTGCAAGTGCCAAACTGAATCAGTTTCGATATCCTCAGAGTTCTCTCTGCATAAATTCCATGCATTTCTGAAGCTCCTTTAGGAGCAAACATAAGGGGTTGTATACACACTTAAGAGGCAACAAATTTTTTTTTCATGCAAGAAATGAGATGATCGGGCTGTTTTTTTTTTTGTTTGTTTTTTTCCACCCAACGCACAAGCTGGTCGGTGTAAGACACTCAATAAAGAGCTGTGCAGCGCAGAATATATAAACTGCATATCATTGATTTCTTGAGTCTGTATATTCTAAGAGGTCTCTGCAGGTTAAGTCAGTCGTGAGGGATGGAGAGTCACCTTGAGCAAGTCGAACCTAAGCGATGGAATACACAATTCTGCTCAGTTTAATTGGTGATACTAAGGTTCTGCTTCTGGGTTTGTTTTTTGTTTGTTTTGGCAGAGTGTCAAACGTGCATGTAAACCCAATAAGGTTCAAACAAGCAGATACAAGTATATACAGGACAAAGGAATCGAGGCTAATCCACCAACAGAAACTGTGCCGCTGTATTGACACCCGTATGCCTCTTTTCCATGCTTCCTTACTCCCAATGCTGTTGTTTTCACTCACGATTGTATTAACATCGTGCCACACACACACTTCAACAATGGAGGACACCGAGGTGATGAACCAACACTGTGGCACACCTGCAGCTAGTTAAGAGTGGTTGTGATTCAAGTCTGTGGTAATCTATAGGTGAACCACCACAGCAGACATTGAAAACTACACAGGAGTGGTGTCCAAACTCAGTCCAGGAGGTACATTGTGTTTCAGACATCTCCCTCCCTAGCCATCATTGGATTCAGGTGTGATGGAGCAGAAAGACATCTCAATATCCCAGGAAGCTGCCCTCCCTTGCCACCCTTGTGTATGGACGGACCGTTACTTTGGAGAGTTTTTCTTTCCCGTCACTGATCATGAATTGCGGTTGGTGTTCCCGGTGCAGGTGAAACTTGCAGCAAACCGCCACGACTTGTCATCTCTACTTCCATCTAATTTCCAATTTCGTAAAGGAGCGAAAGAAACAAGAGAAACTCCTTTTTTTCCCCTCACTTTGTCTTTTCCAATTTTACCCTTGGATTGTTTTTTTTTTAGCGTTCGCGTGCAGCCACGAGATAAATTGATGAAATAGATTAAAAAACAAAAATAAAAAGGAAAGGTTTTCAGTGATGTAAAGATCTCGAGCTGAGCCGTGAAGGAGTTATCGGTGGGATTTACTTCACCTGTAGTTCGATTTAATGCGCCCCTCCTCCTTCTCATCGTTTACTGTCAAAACACATTCTGCAGTTAATCAGACAAAATCTGGATTTGGCAGTGGGCAGAAACGCATAACGGGATTACTTCCACTGCATTAGCATTCGAGTACAGCAAGTACCTGCAATGGCGTTTGCGCCGCAGCGTATATTTATTAGCAGCATCCTCATCGCTTCGTTGTTTTACTGATGCGACCACGAGCAATGATTTGGGGGGGGGGGGTGTTATCCATGCGCCCTGGAGGTGACGGGACTTCACACACAGGTGGAAGCAATCAGGATTGAAGATCGAGTCAGATAGCAAACTATCAGGAAGAATCAAACAGCTACGAGTAACAAAAGAAACAAACAATTGTCTGAAAATTAACGTCGTTGGAGAAAAAAAAGGTGTTATTTTTCGATCTCTGAAATCCACAGCAAAGCCAGAAGCCAGAGTGAATAAAGGTAGAGACCTCGAAATAGAAGAGGCAGTTTTGCAATGCTTTTGTTCAAAGCAAAATGATCTTTTGTTCCCTCAACACATTCATGAAAATTGAAAATAATTGTCAGGCTCAAACAGGTAAAGTTTCCAATTTGGTCCCGAACCGCAATCATATATAAAACGGTTGTACGTTTGAGGGCTAAAGCGAACAAGCTCAATGTGTATTAATTCCTGTATAATCTCACATGGGGGAAATTACTTCATGGCAAATAAAGACACGCAGGAGTAAACACTTCACCCTGTGAAAACAAGTGGCTTTTTTTTTTTTTCCACGTGTGCTTCAGTTTACTGGTCCGGACCAATGACTGGGTGATAAAATGTTTGCACTCCAGTCCGACTCGCATTTCGCTCACGCTGGCGTCCCCAACATCACACCAATAAATGTAATTGAGACTCGTGTCCAACAGCTGTTGTGCCATATTTGAACGGCAGATTGAGTGCAGGACCGAATGCGGTGCAATGCACGTGAGAGCGTGGCGGTGCTTTGTTTTTCCGCCAGCTGCGAACTCGGTGGCGAAGTTAACAAAAAATAAATAAATGAAGCGGCAACAGCGGGAGCCCGCCCTGTTGCACGTATCCGCAAAGATCCGCGGGAGGCGACGACGCTCCTGATGCCTGACGAGTCCTTCGCAGAGTAGCGATCCGATGGCGACTTTCGTCAGTCGAAATTGTAACTGCACAAAGTCCAAAAAAAATGAACGATATTGCTTCCACCTTACACTGAACCCCTCAAACCTGCAAAACAGACCTTCATGTTCATCTGAGAAGCATCGCTGTACATTGTTTATAGTAGGGGTGGGCATTCCTGGTCCTGGAGGGCCGCAACCCTGCATGTTTTCAATGTGTCCCAGCTTCAACAGACCTGATTGAAATAAGCTGCTCGTTATTAGGCTCAGCTGCAGAGCTGCATGACGCCAGATTCAAGTGGGTTGGAGCAGGAACACATTGAAAACGTGCAGGGCTGCAGCCCTTCAGGACCAGGATTGCCCACCGCTGGACTCACGTTTGTCACTTGATAGACTTTTATTAGTCTGCTATGGATTCATTTTGTTCTCTACTGAATAAAAATGTAACTTTTATTGTAAAATATTTTGGCCCTGAGAAAGATATTCTATCAGTTGCCTATCCCTATTTAGTAGATACAATTCACTGCGAATTTTCGGGCTTTTATGACATATAAAAACATAGATTTAGAAGTGATGGATAACTTATCTTGTTTTAGGAGTGTAGGCATGCTTCTTTCTTGATTTCAAAATGAATTCAAGAAACCTTGTTTGGAGACATTATCTTACTGCATGAGCAGAGAATTTCACTCGTTTTGAGGACTTTTTCCTGAAGATTTAGTTTTTTCTATCGTGTTTTAAGACATCCTTTTTTGCAGTGCTGCTTTTTGTTATAAATAAGAAGAATATATACTCACACAAATGGGGGTTGGGGTCCCTGGTAAAAAAAGAAACAAAATAGAAAGAAAGTCTGCCCAGTGAAAAGATGAATATTACACACAGGCTCATTTGCAGGGACCTCTCCAAAGCTCGTCGGTATTCATTGGGAGACCAACCATCTTTGTGCAGTGGAGCATCTCTTAAAAGGCTTTTTTTTCTACCGGCTGTCAGGCTGTTTGTCTCATGTCTTGATGCTTCACAGCAAGAACTTTAAATCCCCCAATCAAAGGTTCAGAAAGAAGAAAACTACACAATTCATGAGAAAGCACAAGTCCTCACGGACAGCGGACCGCAAACCCTTCAGTTCTTATGCCGCAGTGAGTTTCATGTTTACAGCCTGTGCACTTCCTGCCCCCCAACCCGTCCCCCTCCACGACCACCACCAATCACGAACACGTGTGAACACTCGGCAACAGCATTTTATTACGAGTCATGCCTCGCCTCTAGTACAACTCATAATCCCGTGCCTCCACCTGTTGTGCCTCTTCACTTTTAATGTGACATGACAGTGGAGGAAAATCGCTCATTTGACCTTGCGCTCGGCCCCGGCGCGGCGCTGATGGAGACGCCGCGGTGCATCAACACTCTACGTCACATCGATGCAGACTGATAAATTGACATTGAAGAGCTGGCGAGCGCAGTCGCCCATCGACAATGACTCCGAAGGGTTGGATTTTCCGTCGGTGCGGGGTGGGGGACGGGGGGGGGCGGGGGGATTAAGGCTGCACGGTGTACATACAAGGAGGCCCATTAGTTTTATCTACCAAGACATACGAGCGAAAGTCTTTCGGATACATTTCCTAATGAAGTTGTCGGGGAATTTTTATGTACCGCTCGGCGCGCTCGCTCTTCCACCTTCCGTCGCCGCGTGTTTCGCTTTTCAATGCGCTCGTTCCTCTGGGGGGGAGAAATGATCTGTGAGTCAAACTGAGAGATACTCTCTTCCCATCACTTTTCTTTTCAACACCGCACTTTCACTATTTATCTTCTTTTCGAGTTCTAGGAGGCGAAAAAAAAACAAAAACAACAAGAAACGAGGATAATTCCTCCTGCATTAGCAGGCCAACCATGGTGATAGATCACCTTTCGAGGTGGGTTAGACTTCTTCAGTGCTCTGTGATCATTCTCCCGCTGACTGTGAACATCTTCTACCAAACAGAGGGCTGAACAGGTCAGTATTTATTTGCATAACTTCCCACACTCACTGACCATTGGCATAATAACATTTGAATTAAAAACACACGGAAACCTCACACCTAAATGAAACTATATGTGGATTTCTGTTGTCTTTAAATCAAAACGTACAAAACAAATCAAGAGTGGTACCAAACTGTCAAACCTGGTGTCGACAACTGAATAAAAATTCTCCTCTTTCCCCCTCAAGTCGGAGGTTATCAAATGCCTTGAGGCAGACATCGTATTCGTCTTTTTCTTGGGCACAATGTCTCAAAGCCTTGAGCCCCACGATCCCGAGGAAGCGGGACAGCGACCGAAAGTTAAATCATTATCCTGCTCTGATGCCTATCCAAAATGACAGAGTCCTTCATTTTTTTTAAATTTTTACTCAATTTAATCAGTTTTTTAATCCAAAAGAAGTCATCGAGTGTCACGGGCGCACGCGTCATATCTTCATCCAGTGTTGTGGATCGCGCGCTCGAAGGCAATCGCTTCAATCGAGCTCCGCTCCCTTTCTCCCGAGTCAAACTCGTAATGAGGCCGACTCGGATGGTTCCAGCCACTTTTTTAAAAAAAAATTTCTGAAAGCCACAGCTCTAATTCTCCCAGGTTTGATGAGGGCCTTCACTCACTGGTGAGTACCAGCCCTCTCCAGAGGTATTAATTGGAGTGAAATGAGGACTTGTGGGCCCACTTCAGAGAAGTCGCTCTATTTCATTGGGTGCTTTTCGATGCATTTTTTCTTTTTTTTCCCCAGGCATCAGCCTATGAAAGACAATCGCCCGCAACTGAACCAGAACTGAACATTGATTAAATGCCTTCTTTTTGTTATGGACTGCATGGGCTCCAAAGGATGCTGCTAGGCATGAAATGAGTGCGTTTTCTCCCTCATACTCATGTCAAGACTTTAGTGTCCACATCAAGATTCTTTTAACTGTCTGATCTTCCGTCTACATGAGGCCAGCATATCAGCAAATGTGCCTGAAAGCTCCTAAAGCATGTGAAGCCACCACCACCACCACGACTACATACCTGCTAATGTGCACAAAGTAACCTCAAAACGTCCTTTCTTTCAGCAATGGTCGGTTAATTTGTCCAATTTGACACAAGGAAGTCCAGCTTCACCATTGAGAGAACGAAGCTGTTCTTTTCTTCTATACTTTCTATCCCTATGTCCTTTTTTTTTTTCATGTCCCTGAATATTTGGCTTAGCAGCTTGCAGCAGGAATTGATTGTTCTTGGTTTTATGTTTTTTGTTTTGTTTTTTTGTTGATTTACTGATTCTGAACAGACAGAAACGTATCCCGCCGTACCTCCTTCATCTCCATCTGAGCGGTGGCCCGATTACAGCTCTTTCTCCCTGGAAAGTATGGCTTCCTTTCTAAGGAGATATGAGGTTGACCTTTAAGATAAAGCTGCACGTCGTCATCGAATGGGCTCCATGAAAGCTTGATACACTCTGATCCGAGCTCCCCACTCTTTTCTTTCCCTCCTCAATGTGCTTCAAATGTCAAGACTCTCTGGAAACACTGTTATTAGGCCAATACATGCAGCTGATCTTGACAACTTGGAACTTCTGAGGATTCTGATGAGCAATTGGAGCAAACTGAGGGTTACCGGAGTCGCGTGTCAAGGAGCAAGATGCAGTCCTTGCAAGGAACCTTACTGGTTTGAGGAAAAGACACGAAGGTTCTCTGTCAGGTCAACCTAAAAATGGTGAAATGAGGTTTAGCCATAGCCGATGGGTGTTTCGCCGGGGGGGAATGGGCAGTGTTGTGAGACCCTCACGTGTCACCTTTCTCACTCGTCCATTAGTAGCCTCCATTCTGGAGAACCCAGGGGTTTAGTGATATGCATCAGTCCATCTCTGTGCTTTGCCAACACCCTTCCTCCTCAAACTCCTGCAATGAAGCTGACACGAAAGCAGAAATGCAGGTGGGGGGGGGTGCCGGTAAAAAGACGACACCCTCGATGGTAGATGGTATGATGACACAGCGAAATAAAGAAGTGCGGTGAGTGAATGTAGGCGATGTGTGGTGGGTTTTCTGTTTGGGAAAGGTGCGCCAGTGCTTGTAAACTTTTTGTTAATTAAGACTGTGTTGTTCAACGGGGAGTTGTACCACCACAGTTTGCAACACCAAGGAGTTTAATTACTGTTTTCACTACTTTAGCAGCATCGCAGCCATCCGCGGACTCCAGTGAACGGTCTCTGGGCTCCGGCCTGGCAGCGAAAACTTGCAATTATCTGGGATGAGGTGCGCTTGCTTTATTGTGCAGCAGCTGCACGCCGGACTTCGAAAACTGAGATGCTCGGGAACGAGAGAAAGCATTTTTGTCGCGCAAGTGATCGACGTCAATTAGCAGGAGTGACAAGAAGAGGGTTTGGATCAAGCTCAGGAGTGCGTTACTGTGTCTGTCTGTCCCAGCAGAGAGCTCACAGGGTTGGTGGAAGTTGCCAAGACATCAGGACAAAGGACAAAAAAAGGGACAAGCTTATGAAGTGCCTCCCAGCAAAATATCAGCAGCATCTCAGGTAAAGACTCAGGCAGAATAGGTAGAAAACACAGAAAACAGAGTCCTCTGAAGTACTTGTTTGAATATATCAGCAATGTTAAGGACTCCATACACCGTCCTCCTGCTACATGCTATATGTGGCAAGTAGGTGGGAATCGTCTGTGTGTGTGTGTGCGTGCGTGCATGCGTGTGTGTATGTGTGTGAAACAACAGGTGGCTCCCAGCCTGCGAGTCAACGCTAATCATCTGCAGTCCTTGCGAGCCTTCTCCTTCCTTTCTTCCCCCCGATTTCCAAGGACCGGGGGTCCTCGGCAAGCCCGCCCTGACCTCGGCGTGCGCGCCGTCAAGCGCGAGCTGCTTTAAATTGCATGGAGACCCTCGCTGATGAAACATGTGTGAACCCAGGACCTTCCTACTGAATGGCGAGAGCAGTAAAACCACGACAGCACCCCGGCACGAAAGACCACAGTGAACAAGAGAATAAACCCCCAAGAACGCGTGTTTGCATGTGTGTGCCAAGGACAGGGCGGTGAGCTGTTTGCATGTATATGTTTTTCTGATTCTATGAAAAAAAACAGTTTATTGGAAGAGTTTTTCTGCCCCGTGTTTATTTTTAGTGGCAATTAGTCAGGTGAGAAAATGGGCAGTGAAGGCTAGTCGAGCTCATTATAAATCTTGAGAAACTTTTTATTTAGTCTTTGAATAAAAAAAGTGACTGGCAGGATGCAAATACAAGTCGTTGATTCAGGCTTTTCTAGACAAAAAAGGAAGCAGACGCCACCTAATAAAAAGATACTGGGGTGATACCCCGACTGCCAAGCTGACTTTTTCTTCTTTTTTCCCCCTCCCATGTTAATGGTGTTGAAGGCTAACTAACTAAATCAATCATCTTCAACCAGCCTCATAAACCAAATCGGGACGTGCATGGATCATTAGGCTCATATGGGCTACATTACGGTCCGCTGGCAAACACACAGCTGATTTTCAAGGCAAAGAAAAGCCCTTTTAAAAAAAGAGCCATTGGGAAAAAAAAAGTAATTTAATGCTTCTTTAATAATCGTTTCCCCTATGGAGAAGGATGGTGAGAAAATGACTCCCTGGGCTTCCCCATTGCAGCTGGATAGACACAGAAAGGGCCTGCCATAGGATGAAAGGCATCATTATTAATACATGTGATTAATGGCGTCTATTAGAGTGGCTCCGGAATGAGCTCAAAGCCGATTGTAATGTAAACCTGAGTTGTGATCTGGATTTTTCCTCTTTTTTTGAAGTCCTAATGGGAAAATATTGATTTTTTTTCCTAGTTGTATCATTACCACATCTTGCGTTACTTTTCCGTGTCATCCTAATTTTCTCTGCTAAAGCTCTTTTCTTTCTTTTCTTTCCTCTCAATGTGGCCAAGCTCGCCTCTATTTTTTAATTGTAATTTTGTATTTGGCGATGCACAATCAGTTATTGATTATTTTCATGAGAATAAAAGATCCCAAGCAAGTCAACCAGTGCAGGCACTTAGTTTTGCAATACCACTTTGGACCACAAGATGGTGTTGTGAGTCACTTTCGTGGAGCCTTATGGATTATTTTTGCTTCCTTTGTTGTGTTTTTTTTTTTTAACTTTAAGCTTTGATGCTCTAAATAACAAATGAGAGATTAAATATGATGATGTTTAAAATGCTTGGTAACACAAAGGTCCCTCGTTCCCAAACGTAGCCGAATTTGCAAATTTGCCCTCAGTTACCGCTTGTTACGAGCTTCGCTTCTCACGCGGGACGTTTGTGTCGCTGGAGCGCTGTTTTATCAGTTGTTTTCTCAGACGGTAATAAATTCACTTAAAAATCCATTATGGCAGCAGGTCTGCACAATGCTTAACGGCGACGTTGCAAGGTTTAAATTGAGGCACTGAGCCTTCTCTGCAGCTGCGCTCATGCCGCCACCAACGCAAAGGTCGGGGGGGCTTTGAGGTTTGGGCTCCAAATGAAATCCAGCCTGGGACCTGAAGAGAAAAATTTCATTCCGCCCGCCTTGCCTGCTCGCTCTCATTACAACGCATTAGTTCCTCCGTCATGTGGGAACGGGCCACAAACTTCAGGTTAGGCAGACAATTACAGGCTTTTATCAATAGGCCAGCCAGCAGGAGAGTGGGAGACTGCACGGAAAGCGTTTGCATTATTTGTTTTTACTGCCAAGCTCGAGGTAAAATATCAGAAACAACAGCTTGAACCTCTTACTTAATTAAACTCTTAACTTCACCTAACTCAAGCTCTGTATCATGACTTGTTATCATTGGACAACACCACCTGGATCCCTCAATTTTACTCCCATGGAAGCTTACAAAACCCATTAATCTTTGCATAAGGTACAGTGTAGCCAAACACATTACTTTCCTTAATGTACCAGAGTCTTCAATGATACATTTAAGCACAAATCAGTTTTTATATTGCTTTCAAGCAAAAGGTGAAGTCATTTCAACCATAGTTGAAACAATGCATAGAATGTATAAAAAGAAAAGGAAACTGTGTTTTGCAGCTCTAATTAGCCTGCCATCCATGGAGAGACACCTTGACTTTGAAAGGCCCCACAATTCAAACCGCAATAGATTATCTAGTCATTTATTAGACATGGAATAATGATTTTTGGATATATGGGGATATATGGGGATATATGGCTTTCTAACCACCAACAACTACTCAGATCAACTTGACTCAACTCCACATTGACCAGACTGCACCTTGAACCCAACATTTATCAGTCACCACCAACAAAACAGACCCACACGTTTCTATTTCTTGTCAACATCGGATCGGCTCCGCATGCGCAAACATCGGGATGGACCAAATACAGCAGGGATACCGTTGTCTTGTTATGCTACATTGGTATTGGTAACCATGCTTCAATAGCTCCGCCAACATTGGTTGCAGGCAAATTTCAAATGAAAGTAAAACAGAGTTGAGTTCAGTTAAAAGGTGTGAAAACTGAGCCATCGAACAGTTATGAGGGGTGAAGCTAGAGCTTTGGAGTGTGATGATCTTCACACAAACACACACACACGTGTGCGTGTAAAGAATTGCGTCGCAGCACTGAAACAGCACACGAGAACTGTAATATTGGCATAATACATTTTACGATAATATAAATGAGACTTGAACTAGGCAAGTCACAAAATGGACCCAACTAACCCTTCTTATTACTGTATTTACCAGTCGTCTGTTTTTGTTGAAGGCTCTGATTCAGCTCCCTGGGTAGACCACAGCGAATACGAGCACTCAGACACAAAGGCCAGCGAGAATTTTTTTTTAAAGAACACAACAGGGATCACAAAATGTGAGCAGTTGCTAATGAAAGCTGCAGGAAAACGCCACTTTTGGGACAATAGTTTGATTGAATATTTATACTTTTCCAGGTGCGGAGGAGAAGCAGGAGAGAGTTCAGCATAAAACAGCCGCTGGGTTGCAACCTCACCGTTGTTTTTGTTCTGTGGAAATGCCAAACTTGTAGGTGTTGCTCTGAAATCCCGCCGGACGATCGTGCAATTGCGATTCGAAAAGGATAGTTTAAAAAAGAGCCCCGTGAGCAAGATTTGGATATTTTCGTCAGAACGCAATCGTTTTGTCTCACCCTGTCCTCATCTGTGCCTGCGACACATCAAATAACTCCATTGGTCTCCTTTGTCCTCTCCTCCCTTTCTTTGCTACCTCAGCTCGAACCTGAACCTTTTCACTGTATCGCCGACTCAAGCAAGCTTCTCACACAAATTCACAGACACGGAGATGCGACCAAAAAGCTAGTACTACACTGTACAGTAAAAAAAAAAAAAAGCACTGAATAGAATGATTTTGTTGTGTACTCTTAGATTCGGTCCATTAGTTTCACAGCCTGAGGTCCCTGAAGGTGTCCGTCAATGAGACGACCCAAGAGACACGCGATACCCCGGGGGTTCAAGCCTCCGGTCGAACGTTCCGCATCTGCTGCCTGGGATGACGAAGGGGGGACGCCGGAACCGGACACCAACCCGCATCCTGAACTGCCGGAAAGATTCGCATCCCGATTTCCTCCCTGACCTCACTTATTGAGCAGTCGTCACATGAGACCACGGAAGCTCTTCAGGTTGAAGAGGCTGGATGAGTTACTGCTGCCAAACCGGTGGGGTGGGGGGGATCCAACGTTTGAGCTCTTGGAAATCTCACTGCACACATGGGAGTCTGATGACAGAGGGAGAGGGAAAAAAAACACTTTATGGGAGATCTTCCAGTCATTATCAGGTCGTCGTTGGACTATTCTATCTATTCTAAATGTCTCTACATTCTTCACATGATCAGTCATAGTCACCCAAATGAGCAAATTGGAGGCCAGTGCTTGGCCCAAGGACAATTTCATACACAGAGAAAGTGAGATGGGACTGAAATTGCCATCCTCCAGCCCACCGGTCCACAGTCAGACCTGTACGGTCACATTAGTTGGGTTTCCTTCCATCCAAGTCGTATCGAATTTAAAAGCAGATTTTGTGAAGATGTGCATAAAGCAAAGCGAATGTATCCCCGTTTCCATTCAAATATTGGGAGAGAAGAAATGCGCTGCGGGAATACGTCAGAGTGAGTGCCTGTATCCATGCCAACAGTTGACACTCAGCCGACAGTTGAGCACTGACACATTTTCTGGCTGTCAAGAGCCACATTTCAACATATCCGTGGTTTAATCGGGCCGTTTGCGGGACCGGTTCTCCCGAGCCACCGGCCGCCTGTGCCGACGGAGGAACGCATTGCGATAGCTCTCTTTAAACTTGCCTCGTGTGCCGAGTTATCGGGGAGACTTTCGGCGTGAGCAAGTCCACAGTCCATCGTTGTGTGTACGCAAAGCGTGAAGCAATAAATGTAAATAAATGCAATAAATGGCCATTTTTGTCACGTAGCTTCACGTCATGTCACGTAGCCCTAAACCAGATTCGGGTTTGATTTTTTTTTTATTTGCGTAACTTGTTTTCATCGCAAACATTTGCATTTCCTTTATTTGATACGCTGACAAATCTACCCCCCTCCAAGCAAATAAACTTTAATGTGAATTCACTGCCTTTATTCGAATTTCTGGTGTTTCCATTCGAGCTCTAGAAAAGGTGGATGGAAACGCAACTATTGTGTCAAAAGTAAAAGGAAAACTTGGACCACATAAATGCTTGGATCACTTCTCTGAAGTGAAGTCAACCTGAAACTCCAAAAAAAGGAAATCTGACCTTTCAGAAGAGCTGTAAGCTCCGTCGATAAACTGGTACGACACGTTTATGGTCGGCTGGCCAGTGGATAAACCAGCTGAGGGTACCCCATTTACCTACCCTAATTAGCTCATCAGTTCCAAGCTTAATTACCAGCTCTCAACCAACATCGACAGGCTTCCTCTAACCAAGTATGCGGGTGCGCGTGAAATACCATGAGGAGCAGTTTAATTGCGGTCCAGGGAACGTTCAAGGGGAAGATTTTCAGCAAATTCATAGCAGCTACAATCACAACCAAAACGTGCAGCCTCAGCTTAAAGAAGGTGAGACGGTGATGTCGCTCCTGATTGGTTGGATTCTATTTGGGGGTTTCCACTGGAGCTAAATATGACAAGCTGATGCGACGAAGCACTCACGGCACTTCTTAAGGGCTTCGTAATTTACACATTCATAAAGATTTCTGTCGACTTAGCCAGACGACTGCAGTTTAGCCTCTTTTGCTGCCCCCCCCCCCTTCATGACTGCTTTTCCACACATACACTCCCCCATCCTTTACACACAGACAGGCACGCAGACACTCTCTCTCTCTCACACTTCAGGTACAGTCATCCTCAGCGGCCTGTGATTGACTTGACAAATGTGCTGCGGAGCGGCGCTTTGACACCATATACCCACGCTGGGTCTCATGTGGAAACCTGCAGGCTTTTCCCTTCAGCGCTCCTTCACCCCATCAATCACGGCCAGAAATCTGAGGCGCCATCATTCCGGCTGGGAAGAGAAACAAAGAAAGTCATCACAGGGAGCGTTTTTTCGTTCTTCCCCCCCCCCTTTCGTCTCCCTCCAGCCGTGGCATCATGAAGACGCCGAGATTGCAGGTGGGTTTTTAAGCGTCAATCATCATCAAAAAAAAATCCCCACACTCACCGTCATGAAACATCATGTTTTTTTTGCTACACTGGCTGTATTTTTCCTGACCTCCGGGAACACGACCAAAAGCCGAGCCCGCTCCTGTCACAGAGCCCTGACACGGAGAGAAAATCATCCTCGCCTTTTGTGTCTTCACGCCTGGCCTGCTGTCACAGCCTGTTGACGGTCCCCAGTCGGGGGGGGGGGCTGCAGAGAGACCACCGCCTCCGGGCTCCCCGCCTCAGCCCTCCTCGGCTCCCCCCCGAATTGTGCTCACCTCCAACCACTGCCGCCGCAACCCCACCCCCACCAACTCCCTCTGCACTCCAGCCTCGAGTCGAGGTACCCCTTCGAAAATCGCAAATCAGTCACGCCGCGGTGTTGCTCTAAGTTCCATAAGGGGAATTACTTCTGGCCGTCGTGGAGCACGGCTGCCAGCCCGGGGGTCACCCCAGGACTGCTGTCTGCTCCTCTGACTGCGAACGGAGCAGGGGGATGGATGGAGTGCGGGCAGGTGCGGGAAAAAGTTGAGAGCGGGAAAAACCTGGCAAAGTTTGCCCTCGTTGTACAAATTACCAGACTAATCTTTTCAAGTAATAGAGGTTCCACACATGCCACACTGCATTCAGTTGGGTCTTTTGTTATTGGCCTTTTGGTTTTTTAGTGTGATTGAGACAAGCTGTGGTCCCGTTCCTCTTTGTAAGCCAATGTTGAGAGCCTTAATGGCGGCTGCAGGGTCACTGTGGTCCTTCAAAGCCACCGGAGGGGCCATGATGACGTCTCTTTTGGCTCCAAGGAGAATCAATAGACTCAATAAGTTTAACTTGGAGACCATATGTACTGATGTGGTGGTCCCAAGATTTAGGGAAGAGGTCAAGGAGGGTTCGAGACAGTGTGTGTGTGTGTGTGTGTGTGGGGGGGGGGGGCATTTCTTTAGAGCTTAAACGCAGGCCTTCACTTATGTTCAATCTTACTTCTCTGAGCTCAAATTGACCAAACACCTCTTTGGCAATAATCTGGTGTCAACCATTTCTAACTATTCGTCACTGCAGTTCACTATTTTCACTACAACAGTCTGTTGGTATCACTGCCAGGAAACGGTGAAAGAGTTTGCACATAGCATCACCAACAGCACCATCATACAAACCTTAAAATCCATAAACGGTTTGATTGCTTCGCGTTCACAAGAAAATCCACGCGAAGGTGGACGTGTGACGACCACGTCTGTATTCTCCAGACAACCCAAGGATGCGATGAAGCAAACAAGAAGCGAGAGTCACCGAACAGTTAGGTGAAGCGGGACAATCCCAGAGAGAGAGAGAGAGAGAGAGAGAGAGAGAGAGAGCACTCCTGTTGAGGACATCCAAAGAAAAGGTACCAGTCAGCACTGGTTGGACCCACAACTTCATTCACACCATATGAGAACTTCTGAACGTAGTTTCTTCATTCATGCTTACATTTGCTCCAATAAGAAGTTGGAGCCTTTTTGACATCTTCGACCAAGAGACAACATCAGTGTGGCAATCCCTCATTTTGTGTTGCATGTGAATGTTTTTGGATGCATACAGCCTTGCATGTGTACAAAATATTGTCTCCCTCAGATTTTTTTTTTTTCATGAGCTCAGTCTGATCATTTTTCATGCCATCCAAAACAGGCGTCTGAGTGACGGATAAGACACACTGAGTGTTAAAAAAAACGATGACGGAGGAAGACTGAAAGGAGGCCTTGCCTGCCTCCTAGTGGCGCCACGTGGAACCTAAAGAAAAACGCGAGGTGGAGAAAGGAAAAGAGAGGGATTGAGATTCTTACAGACCGCCCGACAGAGTAGCGGCGGTGTGATTTATGTAACTCTGTTTCTGAATCATTACATTTGCATGGTAATGCCACGTCCCGCGCTCTGCAGGTATACACACACCGCAGATTTATCGCGTCATTATCCGCTGCTGCTGCGGCTGATGCTGATCTGGAGGTTTCTCTCTCTCTCTCTCTCTCTCTCTCTCGCTCTCTCTCTCTCTCTCTCTCTCTCTCTCTCTCTCTCTCTCTCTCTCT
>JASSRZ010022115.1:0-23603 GCA_032164315.1 Malacoctenus gilli | reverse complement strand
TCAAACAGACTAACATCTTTTCCACGACCACGGGATGTGTCTTTCGACATGGTTGTTTAGGAAATGAGAAGCAAGTCCTTGCACCAGTTGGGGTTAAATAACTTGTTGCCAGCTGAAAGATAATTGCCCATGCAGTAATTATCCAATAGGAGGCTTGTACCTATTTTCTTAGTTAAATCCAGGTGGCGACCTTTTTTTTGGCCAGGCAGTGTATTCGAAGCACTTTGAGCATGGATTATTCTCGACATATGGTGGTTTGTTTATGGCTCAATAAAACAAGTAAAAATAACAATCAGGTTCAAGTGCTGTACCAACTATTGGGGGGATAAGGAAACTTCCAGTACTGTCATGGTTTTACCTCAATGTCATTGAGGGTTGGCTCAGCTATAACAAAGACTGCATGCATGTTGATATGTTGTCAGAGACATATGCAGATGTATGGATGCAGGTTATTTTCACTGTCCAATATGATTTTTCAGACTGTGTTTTTAACACCTGACCATCTTGTAGGTGCCTTTTTATTGAAACAGAAGGTGACACGAAATGTTGCAAGGAGTATTGCACCCAACAAAACTTATTTTTTACCTGTGGAAAAAATCCACAGTATTTCAAAGACGCCAATAAATTCTTTGTGATTCTCTTCCTGGCTCTTTTCGGGTATTTAGAGCGTCTTCAGCCATGCTGTAAGTTTGCCATGGCTGAAGAGAGCTGTTTTCCTGAAGGCTCTTCTAATCACCACAAACCTGTTAGCTTCGCAACTTATTTCCCCAGTTACTCTGATGCCCTCAAAAATAAATACATGCTTTTTTGTGTACATCTAAACATCTTACATGGAAGATAAAGTGACATGAGTGTTGCATTTATGTGTTGTTTTTTTTAAAGCTTTTGAAACAGTGATCTGATTTATTGTACCTGATACATGCTTTTTAAAAAAGACAGAGGATGCTCTGCTGTTGGCTCTGCAAGAAGCGTTGTTTGGAGGCCACATCAGCACATCCCTGATATTGGATTCAATTTTACTGACGACGTACATCGGAATTGTCTGTGTCTTTTTCTACTTGATGCTACCTGCAGGTAAACAGATGGGTGTCTCTTAAGCTATGTGACATAGGTGAGTTTGACTTGATTCTTGTCATTGAAAGTGTAGAAACCATTCAAAGAAAACTTTAAATGACTTGGAATTTATGCTCCTAAAATTTTGGAAAAATGTGTCAACTATTAATAATAGGCTTCGAATAATTTCAGTTGCATCGACACTTTCTGAAACTTTTTTGCAGGCTGAAGGAGGTAAAGATGCATCTCTTAATATTAACAAACTGTTGATCCATCACCATGTCCTCCACCTTCTTTTTCACTATGGCTTATTCACACTTTTTTTTCTGGGAGGGATACCATGACTATTCATGCTCGTCTGAAATGGCAGACTTCATTTTTTTTGCTCAGTAAAGATTGAAGATACTCGAGTTATATTTCCAAAATATTTTACTCTGAGTATGAAGGTTGCCTGCAACAAGAAGTGGGTGACAGAACAGGTCATTTTTAATCTACACTTCCAACAGAAGGACAAATTTCTTTTTTTTATCTATTTTTTTTTGCATAAAATCAAAGCATAACAGACCTCTGACCTACATCTATTCCAGCATTTTGCTTTTCCAGTCTCATTCCATAAACACCACCAGTTTTAATAGGGTTTTGTCTGAGATTTGTCACACTACATATATACAAAGTGTACAAAGAAAAGTATATATGGTACACATTCATTAGGGTGGTCCATAATTATGGTTAAAAAAATTCTTTTTTTGAAACTCCAAGTCTCACCCTCTAAATTTGTTGTACCTAATATAAAAACACAGCATGCACAATTTCATAAAAACCGAATTATATTCACTTGAAACACACAGCCCTTAAAGACTTTGCTCGACGTAACTTTGTCAAAAATAGTATGGTTATTTCCGAATATTTTCAAATTATTTCTGTCAGTTTAATATTGATATGTCAGGACAGAAATTACAACAATACATTGAAAAATCGATTCTTTTAATATACCATAAAAATAGTACACACAAAAACAGGAATTATATGATGTCTTATGATGTTTACATACTGGGGTAGTGAAGATTTTGTAACAATTTAACATAGTACTTTCATTTTAATGATCAAGTCGATGCTTTTATATATTTAACCAAATATTTTGATCCAGTTGAAAACAATGATATACTTTATGCCTTGCGGTATATAATATTAAAACAATAAATGTATGAAACAGCACAAGAACCATTGGTACAACTGTGTAACAAGAGTATATCCTTTACTTACAATAGTAGACATGGTAAATAGGGTAAGACTATCTAATGAAATGCTCTCACAATGTATTGGTAGAGTAAACGCAATCCAACTCAACTTACTTACTTTAGAATCTGTAAGTATTAATTTTGTATATGTTTAAAAATACAGAGGCAAAAGAACAAAATATTTCTGATTAACATTCTGACTTATAGCCTGGATAGTGAATACTTGCAGTACAATACAATACAGTAAATAAACTAAACTGCACTTCTATAAAGTTTTCTGCTTGTTGCCTGGAATAACATTTTTAAAAGTATATTTAATCCAGGTGTAGTTTTAAATTGAATACAAAATTATAATTAAGTTACACTCAGCTGGTAGACTTCTATCTGTTTTATAAGTGGAGTGATTATATATTGAATAATGAATAATCTATTGCACAGGTATTCGAGCAGCAATAAGTGATATATCTATAAACTACAGCTATGATGTGTTCCCTCTAAATATTAATGTATGACAAAAATATTTGACAGGTTTTCTTTTTTCCCCAAAGCATCATAAAATCAAGTGGTGAGAGTAATGAATTTCCAACTTTTTTTTTTAACCACCCTAATGTTCAAATTCATATTTGAACTACAAATTCATATTTCTGTGGTCCAGCACTGTCTTGGTCCATACAGGCTGTCCATACAGGCACAGGCTGTAGACCAAGAGAGTGCACAGATGCAATCAGATGAAATTATAAGTCTCGCATGCTGGAAAAAAAACACAAAAGTAGCATGTGCGAGCATTTTGTTTATAGTCTGGAGCCCTGCCTCAAGTGGCACTCCAGCTGTACAAGTGGGCTTCACAATGTGTAATGCAAAGACCTACGGACCGACACTCCTTGAAATTTACTAGTAATCTGACCTTTTGGCATACTCTTTGGGTGTATTGCTTTGTATGTGTCAACCTGCAGAGTTTAGCGTTCCCTGAGTCAATTTTCCATTTGTGGAATCTGTCACCTGTTTGGTCATTTAAAGTTGGTGTCATCACAGGTTAAATGAGCAGCCAATTATTCCTTGTCACTGTGAAGTGAGTTGGCTTGGGTGAAATTCATGAAAAAGATTGCTGGATCTGAAGCAATGTTGCCAGGTTGTGAAAAAAAATCCCTGCAAAATGTTGGTGTCAGTAATTTATGTGTGTGTCTGTATGTCTATGTACAGAGAAGACAAACTCACTTGCGGCCACTGAGAGGAGCTTCACAGTCAAGATGTTTACCTTTCAGTTTTTTACACTCTTCTCCTCTCTCTTCTACGTGGCATTTTTTCTGGGCAGGTATGATACTCGTATAAAGTCCAAAACAACAAAGATTTAGTTTTGCATTTATTAATTTATCTGTTTTGCTGAAGTTTGATTATTGGTGTCCATTGATTTTGGCATAATTATAAAGATTCACTCACAGCTCAAACTTCTAAGTGGACCCACACTTTGATAACATGCCAGAAAATGTTTTATTTTTCATAATTTTGTTTCACTAGATAAGTGCATCACCACTAAATTTAATCAGCTGTTCCTTGCACTACACCACATCTGCCCTGCAAATTTTTTTATCAAAATCTATGGAGCTATCCTTCTAACAAACAAACTACAAACAAAAATGCTTTTCAAGGCTAATCAATGTGTGAATACTGGGGCTGAATTAGCTAGCTGAAAAGATGAGTTTAATTTATAGGCTCTATCTGTTGCCGGAGTTCACATTTGAATCCAGGTTTCACTGCTGACAAGTGCAGCATCTTAATCCTGTTTACCACAAGGTCATATGGATGATGAGAGCATGAAGTTTTGAGATAAAGAGGGGAGTTGAATTGTCGAACAAATTCCCAACATGGAGATACACTTATAACACATCACAGAAATTTTTTAATGATTTTCGATCTTCTCCAAAATGTTATCCATTCTTTCTCACCTGTCCTGCAAATATCATCCAATTTTTTGAGTTATCCCCTCAAACACACAGACAGAAAGAAAAACTCACCAAAAATTAGGTGAACAGCTGTACCCCAAGCTACTTTGGTGACCTCAACTGTGACATTATTTTCCAAATTTTGAGGGTGTTAATGACTGTCTGAGGATACTTGTTAATGTTCTTATAAACAGTAACATGATCTTTTCACAGGATCAATGGCCATCCAGGAAACTATGTGCGCATTGCAGGATTTAGACTTGAGGAGGTATGGATGTACATTTCTTTTAGATTCCACAGTAAAGATATCGTTTTATATCTTGAACTCTTCATTGTGCATTGTCTGTTTTGCAGTGCCATCCCAGTGGTTGCCTGACAGATCTCTTCATTCAGATGGCTGTCATCATGCTGCTCAAACAAACGCTCAACAATATCTTTGAATTCACTGTACCGTGAGTTCTGCTGTTTTCTGCCCTTTCCTGATATTGCTTCTATGCATCATAATATGGACTTTCAAGTTTACAGGCTCAATCTCTGCTTTACCTCACTCACATTTGTTCTCATTGTAATAAGGCTGCTTGATTCTGGTAAAAACAATCATTGTTTGGGCTCAGTTTATGACTTAACACAATTATTATTTGACTTTTACATTCCAAACATGTATGACATTGAATGTGGCTTTTATTAATTGTCGCTTCAAGTAAAATGTCTTCTAAGGCTAGAATATTGGGTATTGGGTAAAAAAAAAGGAAAAATAAATATACAGATACAGAAAAAAAAATTCAGAAAAATAAATTAATGGCATTTTATTTGTCTTTGGGAGCTGATGAAATTTTGGCCACAATTTGAAGCTTATCCTGAGCAGATAACTGTCGAGGGGGAGCTGGGGTCCTTTATCTCTTTGTCAAGGACAAGCAAGGACTTCAGATTATTAAATATATTTGGCATTTTCTTTTGTATCAGGGGGGACAAAGTCCTGTGAAGAAGTTTCTAATTTCAGCGTTCTCTGGAGCAAAATATGATAACTTTAAGTAGGGTTCCTTCATCATCTGGCATTGATTGTTATAAAAAGTTGACAGCTAAGGTCATTAAGAGGTCTCAAGGCATTATAGCTTTGTACTTGGATTCTTTAAAATCGTACCGTGTTTGAGGATACTGAGGTCAGTGAATCATGCTGGTGAACATTCTTCTACAATTGGGGTCCTCAATCCGCGGACTGTCATCCATGACCGGACCGCAGCTGCGGACAAAGGGCAAATGGCACTTTTTAAAAAAAAAAGGCCATTGCCTGGGTGACAGGGTATTATGGACTGTCATCGCTATGACAACGATGCACTGATTGGCTGAGAGAACATGCACGCTGTTAGCAGGACTGGACTCATGCTTTTACGAAAAAACAATTGTGGACCTTCAATATTTATATTTTTGGCCCCCTCCTCTACAAGCTATCCTTAGGACACAAGACCCCAGACCTAGCCCGAGGGTGTCATGTAGTCCAGACAAACATTCCAAAGAATAGAGGCACAGGCAGCACGCCACAACCTGAACAGAACCTCCACGAGTAGGCAAAACTAGTCCGCACACTGCAGCAGCCCAAAATGGAAGCCTCAAAAGTCCACCGACGCCACGAGACCCTGAAACAGCCCCAATAGAAGAGATCCACCTCTGTGTGCCTACTTTGGTGTATATTCTGCTTTGAATTTGTCGGCAGGTGAGGCACACACGATGGGAGCCATACACTATTGCCCCTGCCATTCAGTAGATTCCATTGATGTAATGCGTTAAAACAGAGCTAGAGGAGGTAGACTGAAAGGCTCTGTGCCTACTTACAACTGAACCTTTGGATAGCAGGTTTTCTGTGCTTTATTTTACTCACTATTTACTATTTTACAGTGTGAAATGTGTTACCAAAACAGAGTTGTGTACTTAAGATGCCAGCAAGTCCAGGCAAGGCATGAAAAACCAGAGAGACTATTAGTTGTGGTGTCAGCACCCCAAAAGATAGAAGCAGGCATTCAGCCCTGCCCACCAAGCAGTGGTTGTTCTGCATTGAGTACCTGCATTGAGGCGAGACCCCCTCGTGGCAAAAAGACAAAGACATGGCACACAATCTTATAGAAACAAATGTTTTATTACATAAACCAGTGTAAGCAAGCAAAATGTGTGATATATACATAAATGTGTCAAAATGGATATGTAAAATAGATACTGCAGTAAAATATTATAAACAATATACCAATGAATTATAGGATAAATACTCAAAATAGCACAAACCCTCCAGCACACAAATGACACACTTAAGAAAATCTGACAGACACAGATGTGTTTTATTACATAAAACGGCATAAGGGTAGAAGTGGTAGAAACAAGGTCTTCATCCTTGAAATCAGATATTTCAGATATTTGTTGAGACATGTGAGGAGCTGACAATGTTGATGGTAGCTCACCCTGAAGGGTGGAGACCATCACAGAAGTGGCCTGTGCAGCTGATGAACTTGATGGCAGGTCTGCTGGGGAGGCAGATGGTTCATCCTCACCAGTGGCAGAGGTTCTTCCAAAGTATATTAATAGTGCCTCTCACATAGCAGTTGGAACTGACATCAAAAAATGTAGACTAAAATATAACTGATACGTTATACTGATATATGAATTGCAAATTTAAATCAACATTCTGTTGTGTGCTAAATGTCTGTCAGTAGATGCTATATTCATAAGTAAGAAGGCTAACTAACATGCCATATATAACCAGCTAACATTAGCCCTCCATTCATGACATAGAGAGAACATAGCAGACCTTTATCTTGGGCTCATTTCTCTTCTTTTCTTTTTTCTAAATTGGACACCTGGTAGCTTTGGCCTTTTCCCGTCCATTCCTGTTTATTTTGGGACTCTGCGGTCATCAGATCTCCCATCACCCACTGCTGTCCTTCACATCAGCAGTCAATTCACCTTTATGACCAATTAAGCGTTTGTATTCCTTATTTCTGTTTGACCATTTTTCATAATTCATAGGAACATAAATGTGCAGGAATTAAAGGGCTGTATATATTATGAATGAAATGTGCTTTGAATGAAAGAAATTCAGGGTGTGACTGACTTTGGCCTGTTTATACAGTGAACACCCCCCGCCTCCCATCCGATCAATTTGGGAGAGACCCAGAGGTGACCTGTCCCCTGTCCCTCCCTTTTCTTTTCTCACTCACAGCTTCCCTTTATGGCACCGCCTCAGTGAGGAGGGGCGCCTGCAGCAGCAGGGGTTGACAATTTGCCCCACGCAGGGACATGACATTTAATAGAAAACCATGTTGTGGTGCAGTCTTTTTTCCAGGCACTCGTGCTGCCCTCCAGTGTCATGAAAAAATGCCGCCCTAAGCGGCTGCCCAGTTCGCCTGTGCCCAAAACCGCAATTGCCACCAAGACCTAACAAAAATGACTGGAGTCAAGAATGTAGGGTCACTCACAACACCATCCACCACAGCTTTTAGGTGCCCTCAATTTCATTCTCTCGTGTAGAAATCTGGGTCTTCTCTAGACTCCAACAATCTTTACTCCTGACATCTTGCTGAGTTCTCCCTGGTACTGGAGCAGCAGCATAGGACCCCACAAATATACCCCGTAATCCACTCCATCAGTACTGCCAGCTTTCTCCCCTGCTGTGTTACTGACAAGCTGAACGCCTCCATCATGCCGAGCTTTATGTTTCCGTTATTTTGACATTATCCTATCGGCTAGAAATTTCAGTAGTAAAATCCCGGAAATGCATGTACATTGCTCGGATGATTCTAGTATGTTCAAATGAAAAAGGACAGTCAGCAGCAGCACCAAATTATGACTTTTTGTTGTGCAGGATGAATAATCAATTAAAAAAAAAGTTTGATAAGAACATTTGATTCATTTTGGTGTTCAATTTAAGGAGTTTTATTTAATCTGCACCCTTGTGTTTTTTGCAGCTGGTTGAAGAGTTGTCTGAGCAAAAGCACAGCAAAGAAGTTGCAGAGGAAGTGTGGTTACTGTTACAGGAAAGCTTGCCGTGAAAAAAATGGCTGTGTTGAGCCATGTGATATCTGCAAACTTCAGGACTGGTTGCGCAACTACCACCTGGCCAGCAGTGATCGATTCAGCCTCTTCAATGAATTTCTGGAGATGGGTAGGTTCAGATTACTATTTGTGTTGAATTTCACCATTGGGTGACAGGAAAACATTTTATAGATTGGTATTTTTGCCAACAGGAAATATTGCTTCAGTCGTCATACATTTTTTATTTCTTTGAAAATCGATTATTCACAAGCAATTGCCACGACAAGCTTCACCAACCTCTTTATAGCCATAGCTGTATTTTACATGTTATATTAAAAAATTTCAACTTTGTAATTCATATCATAGAGTCATTTTGACATACTGGTATTGGCTGTGTCGTGAAATATTTAAATGTTTCTGTTGTGTCCCTGAGCTGCTGTGCCATCAAATCAGTAGGCCTGCATCTTCGCACATTGCTTGTCAGTTGCTCCAGCTGGCAAAAACTTTGGAAACAAAATCCACTTATCCACTTATTGGACTTTACTCTGAACTCTATTCTTACCAGCTGTCAGAGCTAGCTAAAAAATAAAGTCAGTGGCTAAATGTCCTTGAGCTGCCACCTTACCGCAGTAGAGGGGTTTGCGTGCTCAGATGACTTTGGGAGCTATTTTGTCAGGGGCTTCTCTCCCCCCGGTGGGGTATCCCAAGGCAAACAGGTCTCAGGTAACAGGTCAGATAAAGAGTGGCTCACAACCTCCTTGTTAAACAAAACAATCAAATGAAGTTCAAGTCACCTGGATCGGCATCACCTGGAGCCAGGCCTGGGGCTAGGGCTTGACAGCGAGTGCCTGCTGGCCAGGTCTTAGCTCATGGGACCTGACCGGGCAGAGCCCGAGTGGACAACAAGGGCCCACTTTCCCATAGGCCCACCAACTGCAGGAAGGGTCATGAGGAGCCGGTGCATTGTGGTTTGGGTGGCAGACGAAGGCAGGGGCCTCAGCGACCCAGTCCTCGGACAGAGCCTCCGGCTATAGGGACATGGAATGTCCCCTTGCTCCACGCACAGTCAGGGCTGAGAAACCCAACTCCTTTTCGAGAGGCTGGACTCTCTTCTGCTCTTTCACAGTGATGGGCGGCAGGCTGGAGTATGCTTGCTCATGTGGGCATGAGGGCATGTGTTGTAGTTCTCACCGGTGAACCAGGACACCCTAGGCAGGAGGTCGATAATCGACTTTGTGATTGTGTCTCCTGAACTCCCGTCATATGTTTTGGACACTTGGGTAAAGAGAGGGGCTGAGCTGTCAACTGATCACCATCTGGTGGTTAGTTGGATCTGCTGGCGAAGGAAGGAAGCCTGACCAACTGGGCAGACCCAAACGTACTGTGAGGGTCTGCTGGGAACATCTGGCAGACCCTTCTGTCAAGGAGATCTTTAATTCCCACCTCTAGGAGAGCTTCGACTAGCTTCTGAGGGAGACTGGAGACTTTGATTTAGGAGTAGAACATGTTCTCCGCCTCCATTATCAATGTGGCAGCATGGAGCTGTGGCGGCAAGGTCTTTGGTGTCTGTCATGGCAGCACTCCCCAAAGCCAGTGGTGGACATCTGAAGTATGGACAGTCGTCAAGCTGAGGAAGGAGCCTTATCAGGCTTTTTTGGCCTGTGGGACTCTGGAGGCAGCTGACCTGCTGGTCAAGTGTGTAGCAGCCCAGGCTGTTGTGGAGGCAGAGATTCGGGCCTGGGAGGAGTTCGGGGACACCATGGAGGACTATCAGTCAGCCTTGAAGAGGTTCTGGCAAACCATCTGGCACCTTACTAGGGGGAAGCAGTACCCTGCCAACATCGTTTACCGTGGAAGTGGGGAGCTGTTGACCTCGACTGAGGATATTGTCAGGAGATGGAAGGAACACTTTAAGGATCTCCTCAATCTCACCGACATGCCTTTCATAAAGGAAGCAGAGGCTATGGACTTAGAGGATGACTCAGTCATCACTCAAGCTGAAATCACTGATGTGGTTTATGAGCTCCTCAGTGTCAAGTGGATGAGCTCCGCCCTGAGTACCTCAAGTCTCTGGATATGACTGGGCTGTCTTCGCTGACATGCCTCTGTTGCATCATGTGGTGATCGGGGACATTGCCGCAGGACTGGCAGACCGGGGTGGTGGTACCCCTTTTCAAGAAGAGGGACCGGAGGCTGTGCGCCAACAACAGGGGGATCACACTCCTCAGCTTTCCTGGAAGTCTATTCCAAGTAGAGTTGTCACAATACCAAAATGAGTAACCACGATACTGTACCAAGCAAAGTATCACAGTTCCAGGTAGTATCATAATACCGCAGCCATTTTTAAATTATTATTATTATTATTATTATTATTATTATTATTATTATTATTATTTTTATTATTATTATTTTATTATCATTATTATTATAGTTATAAATACTTATCAATTACTTATAATGTTGGTTGCATAATAAACATAACACTGGTGGAATAAAAAATAAATTAAAACAAATATTTTCATGAACAAAAGCCAAAATAGTTCCAAATGTGACTTTCGGAGGGTTTTGGTTTTTTTTGTTGAAATTGTGGTGCCGCTGCTACCGCAGTGAGTGAATGCTCGTGCCTGATGCTTCTGCCATGCCAAGCATGTTGTATGCGCTTGTTATCTAAAGCTGTGCTGCTTGTGCACGGCAAGACAGCTTGTTTTTTGTTTTTTTTGCTGAGCTATTTATCGTAGCGGAGCTGACTTGACAGACTTCCTTCTTGCCGGTAAAAACACACGAACAGCCAATCAGCTTTAAATACAGGCGGGCCCAGTGTGCAGAAACAGCCTATCATATCCCCAGACGTCACTAGTAAGCCACAAACAGCTAATCATTCAGCAGCTGTGTAGTTAGGTTGCAGTATTTGCTGTGTGGGTTGGCTGACAAGGAGAAACATGCAGTGACACGCCAGGAGGAGAATAGAAGTGGCCGCTAGTAGCAGAAACTGGCACCGGGTAGTTGTAATCCACAGGAGCACTGTTGTGTATAAATTCTAGTATCGTAGGAACCGTTATGATTTGGCACTGAGGTGTACGGTGCAACTCTAATTCCAGGGTACTGGAGAGGAGATTTCGGCCAGTTGTTGAACTTCACATACAGGATGAACAATGCAGTTTCCATCCTGGTCGTGGAACGATGGACCAGCTCGACACTATGGACAGGATTTCTAGGTGCTGCCAGGTGCCGGAGGAAGTCCAGTTTAGGGGTTGCATCATCTCTGCTCTTTGTGGATCATGTTCTGTTGAAACCCTTACATCAGGATCTCCAGTGTGTGCTGGACCGTTTTGCAGCTGAGTGTGAAGCAGCTGGAATAAGAAACAGCACCTCCCAATCTGAGGCCATGGTTCTCAACTGGAAAAAGGTGGTTTGCTTTCTCCATGTTGGAGATGAGTTCCAGCCTCAGGTTGAGGAGTTTAAGTATCTTGGGGTCCTGTTCAAAAGTGAGTGTGGAATTGAGTGGGAGGTCGACAGGTGGACCCGTGCAGTGGCCCCAGTAATGCAGTCAATGTACTGGTCTGTCATGGTGAAGAGGGAGTTGAGCCAAATGGTGAAGCTCTTTATTTACCAGTCAATCTATGTTCCAACCCTTGCCTATGGTTTTGAACTCTGGGTCATGACCAAAAGAACAAGCCTCATGTCTCGTGCTGTAGTTTGGGGTAAAGTACATGTCGTGAGAGCACTGTTTAATAATCTTTTTGTGCTCAGTAGGCAATAACATTTAACCAAGCTCTCAAAGATGAATTAATCCAGTGTTACCTATTACATTTTCGTATGGACCTTCATTTGTCTTTTGTCTCCCAACTGTGCCTGACGAGGCTCTACCCCAGACACATACTGTTCTATTTCTTTCCATCTGGCCCGGGAGTCAGGGTTGCACCAACAACGGAAGAACCTCAGCTGGGCCACATTATATTAGTTGTGAAGCAGTGATTTACTGTGAGGTTCATGGCTAGTGAAGCACTGGTTCCTTTAGAATTAGATTTATAAATCTATGAACCCAAAATAGCAGCTTATCCACTATTTATAAGTATCTAGAAGGTTAGGTTTGATACACATATTTCACAATATTAGAAAACATTAACATGGTCTTATTTGATTTGCTGTAACTCTGTCCACAGCCTGTGAACTTCAAGCCTCAGGTACTGCGGCTTACTCTGCCACTGCTTATTATAAGAATCTGTGGGCTAATGAGCCCAATGAGGAACCAACCCCCACTTTGAGAACCTCTGAACTAGATGAAACTCAGATGTAACTGTTTCTTTTTCTAATGAATGTTTGTTCTCTACAGTGGTTCAGTTCAGTTTCACCACCATATTCGTGGCAGCATTTCCGCTTGCACCCCTGTTGGCTCTTATCAACAATATTTTTGAAATCCGTCTGGATGCCATCAAGATGGTCCGCCTGGAACGACGACTTGTACCAAGAAAGACCAATGACATTGGTGAGTTTCTATTCATAACATGAATCAGTTAGTCTGTAGAATGGGCATATATTACATTTTGACTGTCTCAAACATTCAGGGACACTCATGCACATGGCAATATAACAAATCATTATTAGCAAATGTTTGTGAGAAGACGGCACGATAATTAGGTTTTAATGTCTTTTGCCTGCAGGTATTTGGACAAAAGTGTTGGAGGCCATTGGTGTATTGGCAGTGATTGCTAACGGCCTGGTGATTGGAGTGACATCGGACTTTGTTCCTCGCCTTGTCTTCCGTTATCATTATGGCCCATGCGCCAATGGAACCACTCATATACAGTTAGTCATCTTTCAGCTGGTTAAACCATCTGGTTGTATGTTAGCTAACTACATTCTCTGCCTTCTGATAATTCATTTTGGGCTGTTGTTGCAGCTGCATGCAGGGTTACATCAATGACACCCTCTCTAAGGCCTATTTGAGTCACCCAGCTGTTAAGAAGGACTTTGAATTGCATCAGATGAGTACAGAAGACTTATTATACAATGTCACTGAGTGTAGGTGAGATAATTAGCTTGTTGTTTACAGTTTACACAAACATAGAGAACTGATCAACAGATAAACACAGCAAAATTTCATATGTGTGCAGCTACAGAGACTACAGGAGTGACGAGGACTACAGTCTAACTTCTCAGTTCTGGTTGGTTTTGGCTGTGCGATTTGCCTTTATCATCATTTTTGAGGTTTGTATTGAAGATATCTGTGACAGGATTTTTTTTGTCTGCTATATTATTTTAATGTGGCCTCATGTGTTGTGTATTTCTGTAGCATGTCGTGGTGATCTGTAAGTTTATTGCAGCCTGGTTTGTTCCGAACAATCCCATTCATGTAAAGAATGATCGCCTGCATGACAAACTGGCAAGATTGCAAGAGGAGCTACGGTAAGTCAGGTTTCATGTTTCATGTCTCATGTCAAAAAGCTGTTCTAAATTGAAACCACGTTAAGTCTTAAAGATCCAGGTGTTCACTTGTCTATGGCTTCGAGCACCAATTCGCACAATGCAGCAATATGAATATTATTAGTATCTGTATTTCTTTATTTCAGTGTGCATAGTGTCAGCCCACTGGTATCTTTGTGCATCCACTGCTGAACATAGCACCTAATGTAACCTCACAGCTAGTGTTTTTTAAGAAATATTGACAGCCAACTTATATTCCAAGAGGTCTCCAATTATGACGCAAGGTTGGACTTCTTTTGAATATTACTGAAGGTAATATGTGCAAAAGGGACAAGTGTAAATGCACAAATACAACCAAACTGAGAGCGGCATTGCAGTGTTTTTCTGTCGCAATTGAATGGTTCCCAACAGGTATGAGTTTACTGGCAGTGGCAGCAGGCCACAGTAGTTATGGGTCTGTGTTTATAGGCTTGTTCAATATCAAAGTCTTTTTCACATTTTTGTTTTTGGGTGAAATTGGTGTGGATTCACTCCATAGTAATATCTTATGGCTTTCTGGATGGAGGCCTTCTTTCACATTTTTGAGACACTTTTCTGTCACTTCTGGGGTGGAGTGAGCATGTATCACCAGGAGCTCCTTCTGCTTCCATGGAAGTCAGGGGCTACTACAGTGGACCCCCCTGAGGGGGGGCAATAACAATGTCATATTGTTATTGTGCTGGGAGCACAAACCACTGGGTGTGACAATGTGGGAGAGTCAGTGGCATTCTATGTTTGCTCTTACGCCTATCATCATGCTTATCAATTACTAGACTGGAAAATTGAGAAAACCTAGACAAAAATAATTCAATGAGTCATTCAATCATGATTAATTTGCATACTATTTTTGTTATTGTTTTTTATTATCCCTGCTTTCCTGCATTGAATTATGTCTGCACACCTGAGAATTTTACCAGCAAATGCAAATCAGAATTATAGCACATGAAACACAAGTATGTTAATTGATTTGGATCACAATGACAATGATTTAAGTCTGATGTATTGATGAATTTCTCAAGAGTCACAGTTTGCCTGCTTCGCAGGTCAAAAAGAACATGGGCACGCCAGCATGTTTAGGTGAGAACCTGGCTCTCTGCTTTGAGGCAATGCCTTGTTGCATTGTCAGGATTCTCACTTTTGAAGAGTCAAACCAAGGCAGTGATTCGCCCTGTGAGCATTATCTCAACTGGGGGAACGCAGTTGTCTGTCTTACTGGCTGGATGTTTTCTCATACTGTCTTGCTCAGACTGACAACCCCAAGCTTAAACTTTGTTTTGAACAACAATCTTTTCCTCATGTTGAGGAATTTCAGTTTTCAGTAATGCAGCTTGAGTGATCCGTTTGCTTGGATTAGTACCTGTGACTGTGACGCACATTCTGCTCGCTCAGTTTGCAGATTGTTTGATTGAATAAAACAGGTTTATGTTCACAGTGGTAAATTCCTTGAGCAGCTCTCATCTTTGTTCCTATCAGAAAACACCTGAGTAATTCCACATTGCATCCACATCATGTAAGTTGCATTCTTCGGAGTATTTTTGGCTTTACTGCAAGAATAGATGAAAGATTGCAGTAGGGTAAGGTTGTTCCGCTATTGTGGCCCAAAAAATTGTTAGAGGTATTGACCTGAGTGTAAACACTCTTTCTCTTCACCAAATTCGCAAAACCAAGCAGTGGAGAGTAATCTACACCACTTCTCTAGCAACTGTTCACCTGCTTTACACAAACGTACAAAAACTGTGGTTGAGCAAATAATGGGAGAGTTTGCACACCCGTAATGTCCATGTCAGCCAGTCACACACACTGAACAAAATGCGCCACAGCCACCAGCAATGCAAAAGAATGAGGTTAAAGTTGCTACCCCTTTAAAAGCACCTGAGCAGATGCAGTCTCACCTTTTAAAGTGTGTGGCATGTGCATGCAATGGTGGCCGGGACAGTCAACCTTCATATTTGCATGGATTTATTTGCACAAAGTCTTATGTCTATTCTGCTGATGTTATAAGCAGAAACTGTTGCAGTAATACTGTAGCAGCTGTTGGAGAAAACATGGGATGTTATAATTTGGACATCCAATGAACAAAAAAATCAAAGGATGTTGCATGACAGCATGCAAACTGAGGGAGTTAATAGCCACTTTCTATTAACTCAATAAAAGAGTCAAACCAGAGCTGTCAATGCAACATTCAGTGCTATGATGTTGTTTTGTCACATCTATTTTCTTGGTTTTTTTTTTCATTTTCAGGGGAGTAAGACGCAGAAAATCCACTCAAGTGTAACTTCCAATGGAGAAATCTGATGTGCTCCCACTGACGAGTATTGACAGGAAAGGAACAGAATCAATTTGTTTTGAATGTATATTTGAATTTTTAACCAGAGTAATAACATTGTCCTGAAGTCTGAACTTGTACTGTACATTTAATGAAAACATTCAAGTTGTTACTGTACTCCCAAATTGGTTAAAATGGTTTCAATTCAATTCTCAAGAAAATGCATCGCGCCGACAAGCAATACTATTTTTTTTTTTTTCATTTTTTCCTATATTTTGTTTTTTCCTTTATTTGAAAAATGTATTTATGCTGATAAATACTTGCCTGTCTGTTTGGGATCTGAATATGTATATTTTTGGTGAAGACAAGATTCAGAAAAATATCACTTCATGGAACATTGCTGTGAAGGTTTGATTAAGTGTTTAATGCATTATCAAGTATTTCAGACTGTCGCAAATTGTTTTTAAATTTAGATTTATGATTCTATTATCATAAAAAACGCTTTTGTCATTCATGTCAAAAGCACTTATATTAGCCTTTGTCATTATCCATAAATAAACAGAAAACAAAAAAATGCACTTTTGCAAATCCTGTGTGTGTATATACCTACCTACCAACCAACCAACAATATATATTTAAATAAATACATTTTGTATTTTTTGTAATTTTCATCACAGGTATATTTCAAATATGAGAGCCAGAATGGGGGGAATGAATACAAGAAATGCCATGGTAGGATTCTTCATTAAAGCTATCTTCACCGATCTTGCACGGCCCACCTCAAGCTAGCTTTCTGCCTCTCTCCCAAGTCCCCCCTCCCCTCTAACTTCTACCCACTCACCCCCACCCGACCGAAGTACAGACACAGTTGGCTCGGAGACACAGTGGTGGCAAACGGCAGCAGAGCAGCGACGCTTTGTGGTGCTGTAGCGACTCTATTCAAGCCGTCAGAGATTCCATCCATCACCTGCCTAGCCGGGTGTGACAAGACGGAAGACCCAGATTTTTCTCGTCAGAGATACCTTTAGTGAACAGGAGAGCGTGAATGCAATAAGACGTTGTAACGAATTCATGTGTGTGGCAGAAGATGTAGCTGCTTGTGTTAGCTGCTGTTTGCATAAACTTGAACACCAGAACACAACTTACTACTCTTAGCTAAAACATTTCCTAGAGATGCCATATTTTTGGGTCAGCCCTGCTACCTGTGAAACATTGATAGTCATCCAAGCTTGTGAAAGCTTTCTTTCGCTCATGTATGAACATGTATGACAGTTTTTTATGTATCTAATAGAAGTAGCCGATGTCAGCTGTGTGAAAACTTCTGCAGGGACTGCATTTGGAAAGCACCCAATAAAACTTTTTTTTCGTTGAATCATTTCAGTTCTTGGGGACTAATATTATAAATATCCAAACTTTGTCTGTACTCCGCCATCATCTCATATCTTTTCAGGTCAGGATGAAGCTACATCATTCTCCACCATCGCTTGGAATCAGAGCTGATGTTAACATGAGTTTGGCTCCTTGTTGCATGAAGTTGAGAGAGGGAGCCAATTTATTGCAGATTTGTGTGCAATTGTAATCTTTCGTCCCGGCAGCTGGCCTTGGTTGCTCATTTTAGGGGTTTTTTGTCGTTTTTTTTTCTACCAAAGCTGTTTTCACTGCTCTGTGAGGCTAGAGTAGAGACAGCTAGGTTCAATGTTGCCAACTCCTCTGTCAGGAAAGTCGCTTTTGGCTCTTCTCAAAGTCGCAAAATGATGTCAGCACTTAATTCGTGCTGACATCTGCTGACAGTTGCTTGAATTAGTTATCAGTATAAAAGACACCTGTCCACAACCTCAAACAGTCCCACTCTAAATTGCACTTTAAGCAAGACCAAAGAGTTGTCAAAGAAGATCAGAAAAAAAATTGTAGTCCAGGCTGGGATGACTGTAAGCAGCTTGGAAAAATCAACTATGGGGGCAATTAGTTGAAAATGGAAGACAACACCACATCTCACTCTGTGGGCTCAAAATGATCACAAGAACAGTGAACAAAAATCCCAGAAGCACATGGGGGGACCGAGCAAATGACATGCAGAGAGCTGGGACCAAAGTAACAAAGGCAACCATCATGTCCAGGGCCATCTGAAGTTTGCAAGAGTGCACTATCCGGGAACTCATTTCATCATTACATCAGACAGGGCCCTCAACCTCTCAATTTCACCACAAATTGCCAATCCTTTGTCAGTGCTGAAAAATTCCAGAGACCGTGTGTGAAGACCTACAGAAAACATTTGGCCGCTATCATTGCCAACAAAGGGTATATAATAGCGTTGATATAAACTTTTGTGATTGACCAAATACTCATTTTCCAAAATCATTTACAAATAAATTTGTGAAAAAAAAGATGAACCTAGCTGATTTTTTTCCCCTCATAGTTGAGGTATACCTATGATGAAAATCACAGGCCTCATCTTTTAAGGTGAGAGGACTTGCACGATTGCTGGCTGACTAAATACTTTTTTGCCCCAATGTATCGATATACAGTGGAACATCAGCTTTTGTGTCTCCTTTTTTTGGTTTAAAAAAATGTGGTTTTCAGCAAACTGCTTGGTCAAAATTCTGTCCTGGTATTCATCCATTTGTTCAATATTTATATTGTGGCTAGTGTGACTGGACCTCTCACCTCCACATGTTGAGGGCTTACACTTTTGTGAATCAGCCAGACTATAAAAAGGGGAGGAGGGGGGGGATAGGAAAAGGTTCAGGTGTCTGCCCTTTGATTGAACAAAGTAACAAGATACAAGACAATTCAGGAAATAACTTCTTGCAAAGTGCAGAAAAGGTGTATCCATGGCTGATTTAGACAGGATTTACAGGGAAGGCACAAAAATAACCTTTTCCCCTCCCTGAACTGTTATGCTGAAGTGAACCTTTGAAGTTTTGGTGTGACCCACTGCTTCTTTTTGGACTGTGTTCCTGTGTCTACATAAAAGCTGTTGTTTTTATAATGCATCCCAGTCTTATTATTCTAACAAGTTATTGAGTGATTTGAATCAACAATCTTTTTATTGAATTTTCAATCAAAGAGAAGGAAAAATAAACAAGACAGTTACTTACATGTTGTGCAGCATAGAAAATTGAAAATAGATGCTGTACAATGTGCAAAGTATTAATGCAAGAACCAAAAACTAGAGAAACAGGAGAAAAAGAAAAACAAACAAAAAAACAAACAAAAAAAAACCCCCAGCAATGCTCAAATCCTGTCACCTGCAATGACACAAAGTAGCAGTGGTATCATGTCTTCTAAACAGTATTCTAAGCAGTGAAAAAAATGTACAGGCTCTAATGCTGGATGTCAGGTTCCTCCATCCCTCTCAGTCCTCAACCACCCCTTCTCTGTTCTTGGACAGGCTGCGGCAAGCAGTAAGTAACCTAAAGGTGAATGCAGGTTGGGTCAATGGAGGTTAGAAAAATACCTAACAAAAGGTCCCCAAACTTTTTAAAATTTCTCTCCCTGGTTCTGTACAGAGTACCTGATCTTTTCCAGGCTCATACAAGACATTATGTCTGACACCCACTGAGTGTGGGTTGGCAAGGCAGCACCCCTCCACCTAAAAAAAATGGCACGCCTGGCAAGGAGCGAGGTGAAAGACAGCATACGCTGCACTTCAGGGGAAACTTTATGGGCTCCAGAGTAAACACAAAACAAGGCCAGGAGTGGGTCAGGTGCAACAGTCACCCCAGAAACCGCAGAGAGAGTTTGGAAGACTTCTCGCCAGAATTTTCCAAGACCAGGGCAGGTCCAGAATGAATGGATCAGTGTGGCTTCATCGCCACCACTACTGTCACATTGAGGGTTTAAGTCTGGGTAAAGATGATGTTCAAAAGAAGTAAATTTGTTGTTGTTGAACAAGTCCTTAAAAGACTTTATACCCATGACCTGCCAGTCCTTAAAGAACTGATCTAAAGACGAGGGAGGGAAGAGAGGGCCAGATAAAATAGGGACTTTAAGGGAGAAACTACAAAGTTTAAAACATTTTCTGAACTGGTTCCACACCTTAAGGGACTGCCGCACCACTGGGTTAGTTATGAGGTGGGGTTTAGGAAAAGGATGTGAGGCACCTTGCAGAGCTACCAGAGGGGTATTATGGGTTGAGCTGATCTCCATTGCTAACCAACATGAAGAGCTAGTCTGTCTGCTATCAGCCCAGTACAACAATGGGCGGATGTTAGCTGCCCAATAATACAGATAGAAATTGGGCAAAGCTAGCCCCCCATTTGACTTGGATTTCTGTAGATGTCTTCTAGCAACCCGGGGGTGTTTACCTTTCCATATAAAAGAACTGATAGTAGAGTCTAAAGCTTCAAAAAAGGACTTTGGGATAAAGACTGGAACTGACTGAAAAAGATATAGAAATCTTGGAAGAATGGTCATTTTCACCGCATTAACCCGCCCAGTTAAAGTGATGTGCAGAGGTGACCATTTCAACAGGTGTTGCTTAGTCTCATTTAAGAGTGTCAGGAAGTTTTCTCTAAACAGTTGTTTGTGCTTCCTTGTAACAGTAACTCCCAGGTAAGTAAACCTTTCCCTTGCTGGCTTGAAGGGGAAAGAAGAAAGATCCAGCTGAAGTGCTCTGTCATTTAAAGTAAACAGTTCCCTTTTATACAGGTTAAGCTTGTAGCCAGAATATCTGCCAAATTCAGAGAGAAGGGACAGTATGGAAGGAACCGTGCTGTGGGGATTAGAAATAAAAAGCAGCAGATCATCGGCATATAACGCCAATTTATGTCCAGTATTGTCTCTCTGAATGCCAGAAATGGATGGACTACTATGGAGTAAAATTGCAAGAGGTTCAATTGCAATGTTAAATATTAAAGGACTTAACGGACATCCTTGACGCATACCTCTCTGTAGGTGGATGGGTTTGGATCTTTGCTGGTTATTAAGAATACAAGCAGAGGGACAAAGATAGAGGAACTTTATCCATGATCTAAAACTAGGACCAAAGCCAAATTTTGACAAAGCCTTAAATAAATAATTCCACTCAACGCGATCGAAGGCTTTTTCCACGTCGAGGGAGAGGATGCATTCTGGAACTGTGTTTGGGGAAGTGTATATAATATTAAATAAGTGACGTACGTTGAAAAAGGAGTGTCGATTTTTAATGAATCCGGTCTGATCTTCACAAATAATTGAAGGTAAGTATTTCTCCAATCGGTTGGCTAAAATTTTGGATAGAATTTTGAGATCAACATTTAATAAAGAAATTGGCCTGTAAGATGAGCACTCTTTTAAATCTTTGCCTTTCTTTGGGATGAGACTTATAGAAGCCTCATACCATGAGGAAGGAAGTGTGCCATTATGAAACGACTCCAATAGAACAGAATGTAAATGAGGCACAAGCAGAGTGGAAAAAGACCTAAAAAAATTCTGCATGGAAGCCATCTGGGCCAGGTGACTTTCCTGATTGCAGGGACGAAACAGCGGCCATGATTTCAGCTTGTGAAATGGGATTGTCCAGTACCTTCTTTGCATCTTCAGTAAGAGTAGGGAAAATGAGCCCATCCAAGAATTTTTCCAAGTCAGAATCATCCTGAATTTCAGATGTATAGAGGGCTGAATAATAATCCTGGAATGTAGAATTTATTATTCCTTGGTCCGACCCCTCGCTGAGTTAATCTCAGTTATTAACTGTTTAGCCTTGGACCCCCTCAACTGATTAGCTAACAATTTACCAGACTTGTCTCCGCGCGCATATAAATTACTCTTGCTTCTTAAAAGTTTTCGCTCTATTATATGAGTTGAGAGAAGGTCAAATTGGGTTTGGAGTTCAACCCGTTTCTGGTAGGTTTTGGGATTTTGGGTGTGAGCATACAGGTGGTCCAATTCTTTAATTCTCTGTGCTAAGTCCAATCTTTCCTTAAAGTTTTCCTTCTTCATGTTGGCTGTGTAAAAAATTATTTGACCCCGAATATAAGCTTTGATGGTGTCCCAAACAGTAAGGCTGGAGACATCAGGTGTGGAGTTCATTTGCCAAAATAAAGTTATCTGTTCTTTCATGAATTCCAGAAAACTGGAATCTGACAGCAGAGTAGTATTAAATCGCCAGCTCCAGTCAGTCCTAGGAGAGTTGGGCATAGACAAGGTTAGTAAAAGTGGAGCATGGTCTGAGATGACAATGGTCCCATATTCACAGGAAGTGACAGATGCAGCTGTCTGACTATCGAGAAAAAAGAGGTCTATTCGTGAGAATGTTTGATGTGCCTGTGAGAAGAATGAGAACTCCCTCATGTTCGGATGAAGTAGTCGCCAGATTTCTGTGATACCCAGCTCATTAGAGACTGACTGGATAAGAGAGGCTGATCTACTAAGGGGTGCAGGTTTCGAAGAAGAACGGTCTAAAGCGGGATCCATCCAGCAATTAAAGTCTTCTCCAAGGATAAGTGAGTGCGTATTCAGGTCGGGTAGTGCTCAAAAAATGCTCGAAAAATGCTCAAAAAATCCTGGATTGTCTGTATTAGGGCCATATAAATTGGCTAATATCACGTTGGTGTTTAGTAGTTTTCCTGAGACAATAACAAAGCGGCCATGCTTATCTGATATTACTTTATGAGGAATAAATGCTGTGTTACAATTGACAAGAATTGAAACCCCCCTGGCCCTGGCCTCAAATGATGAGTGAAAGTGCTGCCCCGCCCATCCTGCCATGAGCCTGGAATTATCAGAGGCACGAATGTGCTTTTTCTTGTAGGAAGATAATTGATGCTTTTTCCTGTTTAATCTGTGCAAGTACCTTCTTTCATTTGATGGGATGGTTAAGACCCTTGACATTCCAGCTGAGAATATTCAATTTGTTATTCATATAAACTACTTGCAGAAATTTATGTTGAGCACATAGGTAGGGTCTGTATTAACTCTGTCAGACTTCTATCAGAAGACAGGAAACATTTGCTGAAGTTACAAGATAAAAACAGAAAAACAAGGTCAGGATTGAGCCCCCCACCCAAAAAACTGAACAGCTGCCTATGAACCTGACAGCAAGCTTCTCCCCTCAAAACACTCTCTCCCCCAATATTATTTTTCCACATGCTAATACGTTACCGAACTCCATTACTTCTATGAACAGAAAAAAATTAAGTATTAAACACTCAACAGGAGAGAAAAAAAAGTAGAAAAACATGTATGCCCACATGCAGTATACTCGCTCGCACATATACATGCGTGCATCACACATTCATACTTGTACATCAAAATACCTGTTAAAGCTAAAGCTCAGAACAGCCAAATGCAGAGAATGTATAGGAAGGTACAAATTTAAAATTGACCAACCTAACTGGTCCCTTATTAGCCCAGTTGGAACCATGGATAACTACTCTCCTCCAGCGTTAAAGCTTAGTTACATAAAAGGTAGTCATATTTAAACTGAGCGCCTGTTGTGAATTAGAACGCTATAGGTAATGAAGGAAATTAGTCATTTAACAATTTGCAAATAACTGATTCTGTACTTATTCTTTGCTAAAATGAGGGTGAAAAGTTCATCATATGTTAGTTAGTGTGAGTGCTATCCGTGAGAAACAGGATGTGGCAGATGTTCTGTGTTTTTCCAGTTGGCTTTAGGGTGGGGGTCTGGAGCCCCCCTGCAAC
>JASSRZ010022029.1:3096-23627 GCA_032164315.1 Malacoctenus gilli | reverse complement strand
CACACACACACACACACACACACACACACGCACGCACGCACGCACACACACACACACACACACACGGGAGCTCACATGCTATCAAAGCCCTCATTGTTTTCCTGCTTATCACTTTCCTCGCTGCTGTTTTTCCCTTCCTGCACTCTCTTACCTGCCCTTATCTCCCCTCCCTTTCATCTCGGGAGAGGCCTCCGTGCACCAGGGAGGAGGAGAGAAGGGAGCTGCAGCGGCGGCGGCGGCGGCAGCAGCAGCAACAAGGGGGCATGAGAAGAAAAGGGAGAGGAGGAGCGGGGAGAAGACGGGGAGTGGAGGCCGTCTTATCTGAGATGCGACACACATACACACACATGTGCGCGTACACAGGGGGGCCATTGTTTGCCGGTCGGGCTGCGGGCCCCTGTGATCACATAGACTCAGACTGATGAGCGTGTGGCCCCCTTCTTTCTTCCTCGCTGCTCCTTTCATCTCCTCCCGGCGCTCCAAAGGAGCCCTCTTCCTCCTTGTCTTTCTGAGCCCCTTTAGTCCCCCATCAACAGGAGATTTCCACGGAGGGGGAAAGAAAAAAACATGCGGCGTTAGAGGACGCCGCCGGAGTAAGTGCACGTATTTATAGCAGGGATGGCTCCGGGGGGGAATCGAGGGCCTGACTTTGACTTTGTAAGGACCCCTTCGACATCTCGGATGTCAAGGTGGGGAAGAGAGAAGGAGGTGAGGGCAAGTCGAGATCTGGAGACGTTCAGACTTCCGGGACCTTAAAAAGAAAGGAGACGAGAGACGATGGACGGAGGTCCAAAATAATCGATCAAGTGATCAACTGCGCTCTGCTCCTGCCAACTCGAGGAGATGTTGACCGAGTCCGATCTCTGTTTTCGCTCACGTTCGAGTGATCCGGAGACGAGGCCAAAAAGAAGAAGTGGGACTGGACAGCATCACTTCGTGATCACCTCGGGCTTCGATCGGGCCGACGGAGGAGTTGAAAGGCAGCGCCTGCGAGCCGCGCCGCTCCAAAGTAGGCCACAGGTATCCAACGCCTCACTGTTTTGACATCGGCTTTCCTCCGTTGCCATGAGGACGCCGGCGCCTCCCTTTTCCCAACATTCCCACCTTCTGTCCTGACGGACAGGAAGTGGCACGGGAGGAATGTGCGAAGAGCCGTAGCGCCGAGGCGTCCGACGGCGGTCCGGCCCGTCGCCGATTCCCAGCAGCACTTGACCCCTGGGCGGCGGCACCGTGACCTCTGCTCGTCTCCTGACAGGACACGCTTTCATCGGCCTCCGGAAAATGAGCCGCGGTTTAAAAAAAGGTTTCCAGGTTTTTGACACGGAGGTGGAAAGGTGGAAAGGAGGAGGGAGATCTGGGATCTGGGATCGGGATCGGGATCGGGATCGGGATCGGGGGCTTCTGAGGTGCACATCGAAAGGATCGGCGGAGCCAAGCGGGTCTCGGAGACTCCGGTCGACCGGCTGCCGGTTCGAGTTTCGGAAGTGCGATTGGACAGAAACAGCGCCGAGATATCGGGGATATTCAGCGTTCCAAGCTGAACCCATGCAGGTGTAAGTTCAGACGATGCGAGGGTGCGAGCCAGACGGGCCGCCGGCTTCAACAACGTTATAAGAAACACATTTTTTTCAGAACTTGAGGAATGCGTTCGCAGATGTAATCACGGCCGGTCGGAGCTTTTGTTGTTACTTGTTCATTTGCCCTATTTTATGTTCTTGGAATCGGCGTTCAGAAGAACCGGAGCCGCCGATTATTCATGTCAAGCAACGTTACCAAAGGTACATTAAGGGAGATTTTATAAGGTGGGTAATAAAAGCCGGCATTGCCAAACACAATCTATAAAACATCAAACATGACCCACTGGATATATTTCATATTTCTCCCTCTGTCATCCCTCCTCTTTTGATTGGCAGCAGGAATGTGGCAGGAATCTCAGCAGCTGACTGTTTTCCACCCTCATTGTTTTCACTGTTCGCGCCGCCGCCGCCGCTGCCGCGAACGGGGGGAGCGAGGCCGCTTTAACAAGATACCTGGAAAGTATGTGCGATTGCACGGTAACCCTGGAGACCGAAAAAATGTTATGCTCGCGTGTTTGCTTTTGGGAGTCAGCCCCAGATGACGTAATCAAGTTTTCCGACCTTTGACCTTGAGCCTAAGCACCCGGGAACCTAATTTTTGGCGCCCGGACCACATGGCACCGAGGAGCACGCTACTGTACGGGAAGTCCTGCTTGACCTTTTCACCCCCGAGGGGTTGTACACACAAACGGACGGTTCGTGATGTCATGTTCGCAGGTTAAGCTTAGTGCAGACGAGCCGTCTCCGTGGCAACAGTGTCAATTTGCGTCCCTGCTTCAGTTTCTCTGTGCGTGCGACCAGAGTGAATGAAACTCGAAGAGATTAGCAGCATCAAAGAGTCACGGAGTAAATCCTGGATTACTGTGCAAAGCAAAGGGTCATCACAACACGAGATATGTGTATAACACACGTACACGCACTCGCATACGCATACTTTCAAAATAAAAGCAGTGATGGATCTGGAAACTCAACATCTCAGCCAAAACCAGAAGACGACGCTCTGCGTATCCTGGACAGCTTCGAGCGTGAGCTTGTCCCCATGTGACTGCATGCAGAAAACATACAGAGGCCACACTGTGGCTCCGCCCCTTCCCAGAAATGGCAGCGCGCTGACCAGAGGGCCCGTCGCCCCTTCGCACACCCGCTCAGACACATACACATGAAGGCGGGCGGGCAGAGAATGCAGCTTCTTGTAGTATTTTGGAGCCATGTTGGCGATTCTCGTGACAAAGTGCTAAAGTTGGCGCCGCTCGGGCAGCTGCTATCCAAGGTAAATCTGGATCTGCCAATTGAGCAGCATGCAGTGTTTGTTTTCAATGAGGCAGCGAGATATAACTTGGGACGGGTGGGGGCGAGCAGGTGGGGGTGGGGTTGGGGGGGTTCTTATTTGTGTCAGCAGAGCTGGCTCACGTGCGCCGGGATCCTACACGTTTGTGCATGTTTCTGCCGACGTGCATGGAAGCAGGTATGTGGCAATATAATATGCACGGTTATTAGTGAAGAATGAAGCAATTGTAGCTGGAATCGACGAGGGGTTCCACCTGAGGTCCTCCTGTAACAGCCGGGCCTCCCGGTCCCTGTCGGACCCCCTTCTTTCAGCGTTCCCTGGATACCAGCTGCTGTTTGTCTAACACTGCGGCGCCCTGCGTATCAGCCGCTCACTGCCGCCGTCTCGAGCAGTTTTCAGAGGGAAAACGTTCGAAACGACCGCTGCCGCCTTCGGCTACGGTCGCGCAAGACGCTGCAAAGCTGCTGTCTCTCCCTGAGCAAATCCCACCATCCCGCGCATCTGTTGTCCTGTTGAACTGGACGGTTCTGACCGTCTCTCTGGGCAACCAGATGTGCTCGCTGCATCCTGGACGGACCATCTGTGTCTAAATCGATTCCCATGATCCGGCTGGAAGGTCAACCACGTCCAGCCAGCGTTCGCCACACCCGGGGGCCGCCGCTCCATCGGCCGGACACGCCCATCTGGACGGCAACGGCTATTTTTACCCTCTCAAAGGCACGTACACACAAACACACACACACACACACGCACACTTCAAACGGGCGCACCTCGCCCGCCAAGCATTCCACACCGACGAGCGAGCGCTTTGAACAGGGCGCCGCACGGCCCTCCTTGAGTGCTGGGAAGTCTAAACGGACATCATCGCGACCCCTCCGCGCCACCCTGACCGCGTCTGAAGCCGGCCCTGTCAGCCTGCTGTCAAACGCCCCTTCAGCAAATCAAGAAGAGCCGACAAACAAGCGGCGTGGGATCTGCAGCCGCAAGATCTTTGGTAATAATTAAGCGAGAGACGACGGCGTAATTCAAAGACGGTAATCTGGAACAAAACAAGGCGAAAGACCCCAAAAACGACGTCACAACGGTTGCGGTGACTCACTTGTTTTGAGCCTGTCGTCAGCGGAGTGTACAACCTAAACGACGGTGCATATGCTGAGACTCACACCAGCAGGATGTGTAATTTGTTTACTTTGGACGCCAGAGAGCGAGCGTTCCCGTACGTGCTCTGGCTCCGAGCTTCCCGCCAATCAGCCGATCGCCGGTCTATCATCTCCGACCGAAGACATTCCAGTTATTTCAGATAATGGCGATGACGCAAGCCGGCTGACGGCGAGCACAGCGCTCGCGAGCCAGAGGTCAGACCAGAACCACGTTGCTGTAATTCACCCCGCGGACGCGTCGGGCTGTTTCCGATAGGCAACAGCCAGGAGTTGTCGACGCCGCGAGACCACCCAAACGAGACAACAACTTCACCCCGAAACCGCACCTGCGATCCTGCTGACGATGGCACACAAACTTATGGGGAGCGGACACGTTGTCGGGTCACGCCGGACGCCGCCGCGTCACCTCCGAGACGCTCTCGTCCACGTGTTGTCTTTGTTTTGCGAATCGGAGGCACGCTCGCCCGTCCTGTTATGTCACAGGAGACTCCACGACGCTCCACATCCGCGTTACATAAGAGATTAGTCGCCCCGCAGAACCGTCTCGTACTTCTTTTAAGTTTCGATAAACACGGCTTAATCAGAATCACCTTTCGCTGCAATCTGAAGCTCATTTCTGGCCGAGATGTTGGAACAGCCCCGCGACGTGTCACGTCCACACATGTACACGCTGGTGTTATCAGGCCCACATGTTCAAGGTATTTTTGTCCTTAAGCTGGGGCCGAAAGCGCTGCCATGTTACATGACCGGTGACCCGAGACGGCCGGTCCACGGAACCTGATCTAAGGAGAGCGAGTGGACGGCCCGGGCTAATGTTTGCCTGGAGATGGAAGTGGAGATTGGGAGAATTACGACACATTTCCCCCACATAATCCTACATCTGGATTAAGTCTCCACGCTAGATTAGCCACACTGCACTGTAAATGAATACAGGGATGTATGACAAGGGGCCAAGCAACAGAGCAAAGGTGAAAGGGTGATTCGCCACCGACTGAGGGGCTGAAACACAAATTCATCCATCCATTTCAAAAAACGTATCAGTTCAGGCGAAACTACAAGTGATCCAAAATCCCACTTGTTATCGAAGTGGAGCACAACTCACACGGTTTAATGGTCTTAATGTACAACTTGAGGGACAAGAAGTCCGCCCTCGCAGAACTTTATTAACAAAAGCTGCGGTCACCCCCCACCCCCCCTTTTGTTTTCAGCACAAATTGTCCGAAGGCAAAAAACATGGAGTCCCGTCGAAGCCGCCAGAGGATTTGGTTTTCCTCCGAGGAAAAAATGTCAGAACATGTCAATTTAAGGAAGACAGATGCATGTTTGCCCGTTTAATGGATGCCAGGCGGCCCCCTCTCAAGCAAACACTCCACAGTTTGATCAACAGGATTAACAGTGCGGACATCCTACACATTATATAACCGCTGCAATAAATAATTCAGCCTCAACCTTTCAGATTACCTTCCAGAGTTATATAATAATTAGAAGCATGAGGACAGTGGAGGAAAACATTGGACTGCGGCGGTCCTCGTCCCTCGCTCGCTCGCTCGCTGCCCTGCCGAGTCCCGAGGACCCTTCTCCACTTCATCCCGACTCCAGATCGAGCTGCCGATTGTTCACTGCGTCATTCACAGTCAGCGGCACCGAGTTTCTGCGAAAAAAACCCCACTCGCCAGACTTCTTTGTGTTGCGGATATTCCCAAATCACACAATCAGATTCCTCCCGCGGGACGATTTTCCACAAGAAGCGAAAAAGGCCAGCAAACAACCAAACCATCGCGTCGGCGGATCTAATTGGCCGGCGCAAAAACAGGAAACTTCTTGTTCTAATTACGAGAAAGGAAAACATCATTATAAATCTAATCGCCTCGCAGCCGGGGGCCTTTACGCCGCTGCCGACCGCGGACCGCGTCACCCAATTAGGCCTCTGACATCCAGGAAGTCTTTCGGTTGAATCGTGTCCGATTATGACTCCTTTTGTGACAAATCAGACGTGAAAGCTGCGATCGACCCCCGGTCGCTCGACCCCAGCCGTCCGCCTCGCCTGCATATCTCACAGCGAGCGGCCTGTCCGCCCCCCCCGCACACCGCCTGCCCACTAACTTCCAACATGTGGTTGTGTTCATGTGTCAAGGTGTGTGTTTTGGCGCGACGCGTCCTCTTGTTATGTCTCGGCGTGAGCGCGGCGGCTGTAATTCAAGCGCGCGCGCGTGCGCGCTCGCACACGTAACGCGGCCTCCCATGTGTTCTGCTGGGGTGTTGCTCAACCAGCCACATGTTTCATCTTTCGCCTCGCTCTGCCCTCCTCTGCGTGCCTCTCGTGCCTCTCGTCTCACTCTGCGGCGAGATATTTTGTGAACAACTTGTCTCGCTATTGTTCTCTGTTGTCCCCCTCCACCCTCTCCCCCTTTTGTCGTACTCTTTAACACTTCATCTCTGCGGGGAGTACAAGTACAGCGCGATCTTGTTCTGCTTCGAGGCGACGGCGTTAGAAACCGCCAGGCATCCCTCGGCCCCTTCCGTCGCCCTCTGGCGAGCAGTCGGTCCACGTCAGAGGCTTGGAAGCACATGTGTGTGTGCGCGCGCGCGCCTGTGTGTGTATCTGACGATTATGAAATGTGCGGGGGGTACGCTTGGGGTGGGAAGGGAGTAGCAATCGCTCATTGATGAGGAACAGATCGGCGCTCAACTCCGTCTGCCCTCCTGAGTCACAAACACTCCGTACGTACGAATAAACCTCAGCTGATTCACCCCCCACACACACACACACACAATGCAGCCCTGCCTGACACACACAGCGTGTCCACTTCGGTGCACAAACTTGTTTTGATTGGGAGGGAACAGCTCCGAGCGTCTGCGCGCCCTGAAACGTTTGGTTCACCTACCCGGAGAGAACATCTTTAAGTGTGCGGGAACATTGCGCCGCTTATTGCTGCGATCGCCTTCAAGAGGCCATTGAAACACTTACTGGTGGTTCCTTTAATTAAATGAATGGGAAAAGAAGCCGCCTGTGCTCCCAGCCTTGGCAACCGCTCCAAATAGCTCCCTATACTCGTCATATTTCTTCACCAAGGTATGGGAATAACTTGTTTCATGAAGACTCGAGAGTGCAGCTTAGGTTGTGCGTCTTGGATGAACATCAGGAACACAAAAGCGGTTGGACAGACTCAACGACGGGCTCCGCGGCGCGCACCTCCACCTTCACCCGCCCACTTACTTTGAACGGTGCGCGACGGCCGCGTGGAGTCGCTCCAGGAGACGGCGGCGGAGTCGGGCGGCTTTTTCGGGGGTTCGTTTGGGCCAAAGCGAGCCAGCGTCTGCTGAGAAAGCAGAGAACATTCAAATCCTGTTCCTTTACAGTCACGAATGCACATCACCATAAAAAAGCTGCTCCATATATCAAGCGCTTTGAAATTCGGCAGACGTGACGCTGGATTTCGTGCAGTTTTCCCAAAGTCTTCATGGGAAACAAACCAGACGGTTGAGTTTATCCTCAAGTTGCTGACAAGTACCTGTGTTGCGAGACGGTCCAGCTCACACCGGCGGACGGTCGTCGGACGTCCCGGACAGGTGGACGTTCCACACACACACCTGTGGACAGAAAACACCGTTTAGTTCACCTTTAAATGCACCAGAGTCCGTTTGGCTCGGTGTGAAACGAAACCAAACACGTGGACCGAATTCACTTGGTGATTCACTGCCGTCAGAATGAGTTATTTCCTTTTCGTACTCACTCGACCTTTCGAGCTTCTTTATATGCGGTGATTTGACTATACAGCCCGGAGTCGACGGTAAGCTTTTCCATCGCGCGATGTATATCCTTCCACGCTCATGAATGGCGCACTCAGAGCACTGATGGCAGCGTTAATTTTTTATTCCAGCTCACACCCACGCCTCACACAGGCCCTCAGTGAGGGTCTTTACAATGGAAAGTGGGGGGGTGAAACGCCGGCTGCGGGGTCGGCGCTCCGGAGGATATTTCCCGTACGCACCGCGGGCCGTACAGGTGTGACGCACCTGTCCTCCGAGACAACATTCCTCCCTGGAGCCCGCCATCCTGCTGACGCACCCAAAATGTTATTCCAAAGAGGGGGGGACGCGTGATCTTTGAATACTGCGGGGGTGGGGGGGGTAGGAAAGGGTCCGGGGCTTTCCCGTCTTTGAGGAATCCCGTTGCCACAGCAACGGAGGAAAACACCAACAGTCGGTGGGAGAACGCTGCGATGCCGCTCCAACCAGAACCCCCACAAAAAAATCCCCCCCCCCCCCGCGCGCTGTCACACTGCCGATGGAGGGCGAGTTAGTGAAACCTTGACCCCGCCGTTGTGTTGTTATGGCGGTGGGCTAATTCGCACACAATGAGCGTGTGACTCACTGGCAGGCTGCAGGCTGACCTCCAGGAGGACGGCGAGTATACCTGGTTGTGGTTTCGGTTCCCTTGGCGACGCGGTCCGAGGGGGCCCAAACTGTTTGCACTGCGCACAGCTGTGTGACTTGGAGGGGCTGGTGTGACTGAGGAGGGGGGGAGGGGGGGGTGGGAGATGGGAACTAATGTCAACAGCTTCACACAAGCTGCTCCTTCTTCGAGCGGCGGCGCGGATGAAGACGATCAGCAGGTTTTTTTGCACCCGAGGCTGCGCGGTGTGGAGTTTCACTGGCGGCTGGTGTCGGGGTCAGGGTCAGGGTCGGCTAGGGGGGGGCGGGGGGGCTCTGCAGACGGCTCTGCAGAGGAGCGAGGGACCGCCTCCAGATCCTTGGCGAATAAATCCGATATCTGCGCAGCGGCTTCGATTGAAATGCAACCGAGCGGGTAGCCTACTGACACAGATCTGGAGGAAGGCGTGACAACTGCGCAAGAGACATTATACAAACGTCAAAAAGCCGTGGAAATAACTTCTTGAATATTTGACAAGAGGCACGCTCTCGCTCGCACAATGAGCCGGCGGTATACCGGGAATTGGTAACGCTGAGCTCATCACTTTGCAGAAACTTCATCCAATAAAACAATTTATGGTTTTCTGCTGATGTACAGCTGGCAGCCCGATTGCTAATGGGTTTAAAATGTGCCGTCTCTGGCCGGGAAAGAGGCCGGCAGGAGGAGGAGGAGGAGGAGGAGGAGGAGGAAAAGGAGAAGGGGGGGGGGGAAGAAAAAAGGCTGGAGTTCGCGAGGAGTGAGAGAGTGTGAGGGAATTCTGATTTATGATGGCTCCTCCATCTCCAAGCTTTTCGCTCCTCTCAGGCCTCGCCGTGGTGTGATGTTGCAACGCGTCCAGAAAGCTTGACATCATTGCTTTCTTAGGCGAAGCCGCGCCAGGGCTTCTGAAGTTCGAGCGCGGCCGCTGCCAGCCTGATGAGCGGCCCGCCAAACGCCAGCTGACTTATGGAAGCCTTTGATGTCCGCCTGGAGGAGCACCGGCGAGACCTCGGGACTTGTTCCTGGTGGGGAGTGATACCGAGCCTGGGGGGGGCGGGACTTTGCATGCATTGGATCTCTGATTGTCCATGTAAGCGCCTTCCATGAGCATCTTTTTCTGACTCATTCAGCACATCTTGAGGGTTAGCCTCAATCTGTCAAGCGGGACGCCAACTTTCCCTGGACATCGGTCAAACAAGCAAACAACGTCCACATCGATTTTTAATGTCCCGCTTCCTGTCCTGGTGGCCAAAGTCAGAACTGCAGTTTGCCTCGCCGCTCTGATTCGAAACTCCTCCGAATCGGAGCGCATCCCTGCGTTTCCCTCCGGTGGTTTTGGGGATAATTCCTGCAACGATCGCTCTGTGAGTCATCACGGCGCAGCACTGTTTACATTCTGCCTGTGAGGGAACACAAAGGCTTCTGGAAAATGAGGTAAAGGAGGAGGTTTTCGGGGGCCGGTGGGTGATATTTTCCGAGACGCCGCGCCGTACGCGGGTGCAGGGGCGCTGCTGTTCCGGATCTCGTTTGTGATTAAAGCTTGCGAACCGCCTCGGTGCCGAGTTGAGTCTTTCTTCAGGGGAGGAAGAGGAAACGCTGTTTTCCAAATCTGAGCGCGACGGCATCTGTTTGCGCTCTCAAACGCTCCTTCCAGCGTGTCTGTCTTCCTCTGCTGGCTGCGCGCCAGACGCCACTCCAGATAAGCCTCATTAGCGTGTCTATCCGACGATACCCGCGTCCTTTGAACGTGCCGTGGAACAGTGACACGGTGCGATGGCGCCGATTTGTCAGTCTTGACCCGGCGGGCCTGAAGCGAGTCGTCGGGCGCCCTCACGTGCCTTCACAGGCGCAGGTGGCGTCCAGGTGAGGTGGGCGCACGCTTGTGTGGCCACTAACCTGTTAACCCTTCTGTTTAGGAGGGTCTGCGTCATCGTGACCTTTGACCTCGAGATGACGTTGTCATGCTGACTTGTTCGAGCACAAAAAGCTGCACTGCTGTTTCACCGTTCTTGTTCAAGCGTCTCTGCAGTCCAAGTCTGTAAATACTGCGAATCTGACGGAAATGGTGACTTATTCGCTGGGTGAAACTACAACTTCTTCCTCTTCTTCTTCTTCTTGGAGCCACAGGAAGTTTCCCCAAATCTGTTTAACGTGTTACTCTTTCGGCGAATGACCTTGAATGCTGCAGACATGATTACGTCCTCTGCTAAAGTAGTTTAGGAGCCGTCGCTTCACGTTTCCCACTGAAGTCTCTGGAAGCGAGCTCTGGAAGCACACTGGAAGCTTCTCGCACGTAGTTAATGAAACGTTGACGTTTTGAGACGCGCCGGTTGGTCTCAACAGTCAATCGAAGACGCTTTGTCGTCTGCAACTCGTTGGGAAACACTTCAATGAGCCTCATTGTGCGTTGATTCCCCATGACGATGTTCTCACTCTTCTGTCAGTGCAGCTACTGTACGTTCGCTCAAAGTAATCCCACAAATGCTCACGGCGGTAAACAGCTGTGAGCACATCAAATGTGTCTTAATCACAGGCTTAAAAGTCGCTCTCAACAAATGCACCATTTACTATTGTTCTGGTTGCGTTTCAGTCCCCCCCCGAAACTCGAAAGAAAGGAAAGCAGATGGGCTGCAGTTCCCTTGAATCACTGGTTCCCACCCTGGGGTCCGGGACCCCTTTGGAGACCAACAGGGAGGGCTCAAGTCTCGGCCTGTTCGGAGCCTGTCAAATCCAGTCCTGCACACCAGAAAAAAAGCTTGTTAATCGCCGACGTTTTATTCTGAAGGCTGGGAGTGTGTGTTTCCATCGACGTTTGGCTTCACTGGAACGTTGCTGCAAATCAAATGGAAATAAAGGCGGTGAGTTTGCAGTATTTGCAGCCAGGTTGGAGCGTTTCCAGGCAAAATAAGTCGTGAGTCAACGTTTTTCTGCATTCGCTCCTCCTAAACACAGTCTAAAATGTTGCATTTAATCTCTCTGTTAACACAAATCCCAACCATTCCTTCGTGGCTGCTGTCAACATTTATCTATAGGAGTCTGGAGCTCCCTGCAGTCAGCTGGGCTCTCCGGGGGGAGGGGGGGGGGTCTGAGGGTCTGTAGCCTCTCTTGTGTCTGTGTGCCATTAAAACGTCGCCACTCCGCCCCACAAAGCCGCTAATAGCAGGGTCCTGAAGGAGGCTGCTTTACGCAGGGGGAATCTGTGGCCACAACAAGGTCACTGCTGGGTTTGGCTGGCAGGCGGCGGCGCGGCCTGCGCGGCGCTTCTCTGACGCGGCCCCTCGTGTTCACACGCAGCAGGTAAACGCAGGGGGGGGCCGCTCGGCGCTCCTTCGTCGTCCGTTCCATTATCTGTGTACGTGCGGGAGGGAGTGTGTACCTGAAGCTCGTGTTTCTGCTTGGATTACGGACAGCATGGATAAGGCCTCACATCTGGCAGGCTGGCCGTCGGCCCGCTCCAGTGATGGGCTCCAGTTGTGGCACTCGGCAACCGTTGTGAAGGGGGGAGGAAAGGGGGGGCGGAGGGGCCGACTGGAGCGGGACCAGCTGGTAATGTATCATCCCTCCGTCTTGGAGTGGAAGTGCAGCGAGCGAGCGAGCGAGCGAGCGTGCGCAGAGGCTGACGAAAAGTTTCTATCACAACTGGTAATATTGAGTGTAGGATTCCACCCAAAACACACAGTTTGTTCCCAAAGCGTGGAGAATTAAAGGCTGCTTTTTCAATCAGCGCGCAGCAAAAACAGACGGCCGGCACTACTTCTCGGTGCCGACAAAAACTTTCGATTTTCCAGCGCCGAGGTATCCGGAAATCCCTTCCCTTTGCAAGGACTTGCCTCTTAAATCCCAATTATGGAAATGCAAAGCCGTAGATATCAGGCCGCTGATGTGTCGGTGTGCCTGAGTGGCTGGAGTCCTTATCGAGACTTAATCCCTGGAAACAACAAAGGAACACTGTCTGGCGCTGAAGACCTACCTGGACGGGGGAAGGAAAAGGGGGGGGGGCGAAAAAAGAGCGAGGTTGAGACACAGAGATAAAAGAGATTCTGATCGGCCGGCGAAGGAAGCGGCGGGTCCGGCAGAGACCGTGACTTCTCTCTCTGGCCTCGGACGCCAGCCGCGTCTCATTTCCACTCTGCCTCCGTCTCCCCTCCGCTCTGGAAAAGCGAATATATATAGATATCTCCCGTCAAGTGTTCCATGAGTTGGTTCTCTCTCCCCCGACCAGGACACACTGTGATGCACGCGTGCACATGCAGCCATAAACACGACGGCGTGTGTGCGCGCCGTTCCTGCCAAGATACATAATCATATCTGCAAGTTAGACTTTCTGGACTCGTGGGAGAGGGAAGGAAAGAGAGAGGGGGAGGGGGGGGGGGGGCTGAGGGGGAGTCGATGGCAGGTTGATAACAGCAGGCAGACAGTCGACAACCGCGCGGAGAGAAATACAGTCGTACGTACGATTCAGCGCAGGTCAGCTGGTCTGAAAACCGCAGCGCAGCCTCAGATACTCCAGACGCCGCGCTCAGGACACTCAGTGCCGTTTTATCGCTGGCTTCAACTCATTCAGAATCACCGAATCCAGCATTCACGCGTCATAATCAAGCCGCTGTGTTTGTTCTCTCAAAACCCTGGCCCAACACCAGCAGCACTCCTTCCTCCCACGATGCATCGGGACGACTCGTGCCTTCGAACGTCCGCACGTTCCGTGAGGCTTCGCTGCTCGTCCATCATCATCAGGACATTTGGACGCCGCAGCGCGAACCTGATCTCGCAAAGTCGGGGACGTTTTGGACGCACGCGCGTCAACAAACCGAACGACGTCAGTCTACAGCTGCTGAGTAACACACACACACGTGCTCCACGTGCTCCAACCCACAAACACACCAGTTCAAATCACATGAGCTTGTGCACATAAACACAATTTAGCACTCTAATTCAAACACAAACCGAGGAACCGTTCCACCAACCCGACCAAAGCCAAAGACCTGGTTGGAGCTGTGTTTACGCGTGGCGACGTGAAATGTAGGTCAAACCAGCGGAAAAGCTAAATTTACTCACCAACGGGTTTGTCTTCGCCGGACCGATTTTATCTCCAAACGAAGGGAAACGACAGAAGCCTGACATCCGATCCTTTGATTGATGGATCTCCCCTTTGACTCCCACCAAACCAATTTCCACTGATGACTCACTTTGCCCTCCTCGCTACTTTGGCCCAGAACTTTTGCGTTCTGTCAAACAAGCGAGCGAAAAAAGGAAGACGGACATCAAACGACTTGGAGGCCGTGAGGTTTTTTTTATGGAATTTGGGGAAAAGTGAGGAAGTTTCCAGGCGTAATTCACCTCCTAAATCTCCGTTTTTACATCTTTTTGCTTGAACACTAAACCGCCGCGACGTCCTTGCGATTCAACATGAAACATCGGTAATACGGCGACCCGCTGATCAACATCGAAAGCGTTACACAACTCCGCAGGTGTTTGCGAGTCGCACGCCGCAGACGCTCCCCGCTCTACATTTCTGATGCAGGCCGAAGCCAGCGGAGTTCAGACGGAGGTACGGAGGCCAAGAGGTCCAAACATCAGGCTGCCGCCGCTCGCAAAGCGGGTCAACCCTGAACATTGTGTGCTCCCGGCCTCTGGAGGCTCATATACGGTTTCACTGCGTGGCTGGCTCTTCTTCTTTTTCCCTCTCCCCTCCTCGCTCCTTCGCGCTCCTCTGTTTCGCGCACACGTCCTCACACACTGCCGTTATGTAACCCACTAGGTCATCGATCGTTGGAGGGGGGCTTCGGCAGTTTGAGCCTTACGTAACGCTCCAGTACAGAGCGGGACCACTGCTCAACGGCCTCTCCGACACCTCGTATTTCTCACTTTGAAGTCCCGCCGCATTGCAAACAGTGAATTGGGGTGACTAATGGATATATTATTCTTTTCCTCACACATATTTCACAACGCTGACACCACGAGTCTCGCTATGCAGCCAGAAAGGAGTTCATGTACATTTCCTCGCGCTAATCCATCACATCCATCACGAAATCAGTGTAAATTAATAGGCGGGGTTGCCAAGACGACGCCACATCGAGGGGCTACGCAGCGGTTATAAAACCCAAAAGTGGAGTCGAGCCGAGCGGAGCCAAAAAAGTACATTGACTGTTTTCTGTCTGGGCTGCTGCTAGGGGAGCGTCAGAGACCAAAGGAGAAGACCCCCACCCAAACTGACATGTTTGTGACTCGTAAATTTACAAACGAACTCGAGGAAAGTGTTAAAAACACACGTCACAAAGGTTTTCCTGTGTTCCTCAGCAAAAAACTTCAGGAAATTTAGCAAGAATCATGGAAATAAAACCTGGAATTCGTTCGTCAGCTGAAATTAAACTGGCAACGGAAACACTCGGAGAAGTTTTGGGAGTTAAAAGGATATTTTCACACACCTGGATAAGTATTCCCAAGTATTAGATAAGTACTCCTGCCTCTGTCCACACACACACACACACACACACACACACAGAGGGTTACAACATCTCCCTGGCAGCCCTGCAGGGTCAGCGGTGGACATACGACTCCGCTGTGTGTCCCCGTCCACCTGTAATATCAAACACTCCTCGCCGTTCCCAGTCTGACGTCGACTCGGATATCAAGCCCATCTCGCTCCTTCCGCCACGACCGGCCCCGCGGCTTTAAATCATTTCCTGACTGTAATGACTGCGAGATCAGCTGCACCTGTACGGCTCCGGTGTGTGAGAGACCGAGCGATGACCACACCGAGCTGGACGTCTGCAGGTGAGAGCCGGGGCGGCGTTTCAACACAAACAGCGCAGAGGGCAATGCAACGAAGCACACGGCGGAGGACGACTGTGAGCAGCCACAGATGACCTGGCGCCATGTTGTGCGCCTCCGCGAATGTGTGCGACACATGATGTTGCGTAACCCCCAAGTTTGGCCGCCCTCTGCAGGGGGGCGTCTGCAGACCGGCGAGGAGGTGCAACGTCGCAGCTCGTAAGCCCCACGAAAAACACAATCACTCCCACCAATGAAGATCCCTTTGTGGCCTGCGGAACGCCGTGCGTGCGCCCGTGTGCGCGCGCCCCGCTTTGGCGCGCTGGCGCCGGCACCTCCATGTGCTCTGCAAGCGGTGTTGAATTTGGAAACACGAATCGCTGCCTTCTGCTGGGATTTGGTTATGAAGTGGCGCGCATACGAACGAGGAGCGAAGCTGCGTAAAAGCCAGTTCGAGCTTTACGTCGGCGCTCCATGCGCGCCTTGTTAAAGTCCCGCTTCACATCTCGCGGTTCGCCGGGAAAGCAGACGCAGCTGAGACGACTCCTTCGCCCGGCGTTTAATGGAGTGTCGCTGGCTCGCCGCTCGATTATTCGCGACTTGAGGCCGCGACAAAGCAGCTCTGATTGTGGCGGGACGCCGCTGATTGACGGGGGAAGGAGACTGAGGGAAATCTCAGAGGGAGATCGGGGGGGACGATACGCTCAGACACGTTACGTAATCAGTACAAGCATTTGAATTTTCAGAATAAAAGCCTGGAATTTTACAAGCCTCGACAACTTTCCTGATTAAATCGGTACGCAAGTTTTAGATGAACACATGAAACAACAAAATGTAGTTTTGGACAAAAACAAGACAGGAGACAGATGATATTTTGTGTTTTTTTTGTCTTGTTTGATGGGCTTGAAGGTTGAAATTCAAGCTGTGAATCGAGCCGTTCTTGTTCCGCCTCCCAGCGCCAGACAAATGTTTTTCTCCTCCGACCACACAAAAGTGAACCGGGGTCAAAGTGACTGCAATACAAAAAAAAGAACACAAGAAGAAGAAGAAGACGTCAGCACGAGCTCGCGATGACGCCACAGTCTTTCCGCTCGGCTGCGACGAAGCCGACGGCCAAGACGCTCGTCCAAACGAGGTGTTCCCTGAGTTAATCTGACAGTGCACGACGGCAGCTCGTACGTTCAATTCACGGCGGACCACTTCAAAGCGCCTCGTCTGAAGTTCGCCTCGACAAGTTGGGAGGTTTTTTACGCATCGCTCGACCCCTGAAAGGAACACACAGAATGTACAGATGGGACCTCTTCATTAATCGGAGTCCCGCTGAAACGGGGAGCCGGCGTGTCCTCAGAAACACCGCAGCCGTCCTGTACGCCACAGAAAATAAGTCCTCTCTGCGTGTCCCAGCAGGTCCTGAAAATGTATATCTTCTCCTCTGACATGTCTCACCTACTGATGCCTTTGACCTGAATATATCGAGACCCATCACAAACCGCGAGCGTTTGAGTTCGTTTGACAATCTGACCTGAAACGGGACACCGAGAAATCAGCCCAACACAAAGCAGCAGGAGAGACCTTCGTCTCGTCCTGAAGTACCGAAGAGACGCCCGGGACGATGTCTCCGTCCCGGGGCGATAATGCCTTCATTGTGCCGCCATTAACACCCCGGCTCACGCTGTCTCAGTCGTTTGGGACAATAGGACATTGTGATGGGTCAGAGCGCTTTTACGAGAGATGCTGAACGAAGATGTTTCCGCGGCAACCAAAACAGACGGCGTTGGTAGGGACACAAGACAGTAGTCATTAGAGCTCAGTGTGATCTGAGCTCGCCTCAGGCCTGCTGAGTGAAGATTTCCCTCCGCGTCAAGGCTGACGGCGGGGGGGGGCATACAAGAGAAAGAGCTTACGACAGACCTTTTCCGTACACACACACACCCACGGTTTATTAAGAAAATCAGCTGTGCTACGTGAGTGTGTGTTTAGGTAATTCACCTTGCTCAGCATGTCCTCAGGCTTTCGCCGAGTCTGACAGCTTTTTCACCTCAACCTGTCTCACACACTGATGTGTGTGTGCGCTTGTGTGTGTATGATGTGCAGACTCGCGTTGCTTCAGGCCGTGTCGAAAGAGCAGCTTCTCCTCTTCATTCACATGAAGTCTCTGACACCTCATCCTGAGTGGAGGGTGACTTGACCGACGACATCAGCTCAACTCGCAGCTGGCACGATGTGGGCGGGCGGGAGACATCCTCCCGACGGAGCCGAGGGCGCTCCCAGGGAGCTGCGAGCACCCTGCCTGCCGTGTCCACTGGCGTGGCGGACTTCCAGGGGGATCAAAACATTGTCTTGTTTCGATAAAGTTCTGGTTGCCTCCCTCCAATAAATACAGGAACCACTCAACTAAATCACGTCTCCGGCCGACACTTTGGGATCTTAAGTTTTCACCATCGTGATGATAAAGTGAATTCTCTCCGCAGGTCAGACCGGACCCGCGTTTACGGGCGCTGCCCGCGCACGTGTGCGTGCACACGCGCATGCCGATGTAAATGCAGGTAATCTGTTCATCTGCTGCACGCTCTGTTTGAGCTGATAGCCTCACCTGCTCCAAGGCCCTTCTGTTAGTTTAAGATCCCTTATCTATATGAGAACCTGCTCGCACACATGCGTCCAGGACTGGCCTCTAAACACACACTTAAGGTATAGCAGAGCACACAGAAAGGGGGGAAGACGATAGGCTTAAAGAGGGGCGGGGGGGGGGGGGGGACCAGAAAGCAGGGGTGGTACATCCATCAAGGCATCAATATTGAGCAGGCTGAGTGAGCAGCAGACCAGCCGATAGGCCTGATGGAAGGGCTCATATGTTCCTCAGATGAGGACAGAGATACGGACGTCCACATCACGTCTGGACTCATGCACGACCCGCCGTTTGACGGGAAAAGTTCCCACCGTGCTTAACAGGAAGGTTATGTAACGGATCCCCGGATCATGCCCCTCAGAGCTGCTGAGGGTTTTTTCTTTTTTTACTGGACACGCGATTAACCTGTTACATTCTGTGTAAGATGAAGTCGTAACGAGCGCCAGGAAACCCTGAAACGCAGGTCAAACCTCATGTCTTTCCAGTTGCGCCGCAAACAAACTTTCGCATCATCGATCACGCAACTCGTACGACTTTCAAGGACTTCCTGGACGCAAGAGAGCCTGAAAGCCTCACAGTGTCGTTCTCCAAAGGCTGTTTTGGATTGCGGGAGGAAGCCGGGACGCCGAGACGAGAAAAAACAAAACCCCAACACCGACGCGGCCACATTGAGGGGACGTGTAAACTTCCACCAGCCTGCAGGTTCAAACCAGGACCCTCCTCGCGGTGACGCAACAGCGCAGACCACTGGCCCACTTCGCCTGCTTGTGGCTGATAAATCAATACCACGCGGGTTGTGTAACTTCTGTCTTCTGCCGCTCGACAACACTTGCGGGAGCTCCTAAGTCGGCGGATCTTTCGGAGAACGTTTACAACATCCACGCTGATTTATCCTCCGTCCCGAGGAAAGACCGACGCCGCTCGGAGGCCTTTCGCCACCGCTCGCAGGTTGTTGCCGTGCCCATATAAGGAGAAGCGGCGCTCCTGTAAAAAGCCGCTGCCGTGCTGGCAGGTTAATTGCATGTTATGCTACAGTTTAAAGCGCTTCTTTTGTGGTCGCTTTCTCCGAAATGGAATTCGTCCCCCGTCCTTTGAGATATTTTTGCAAGTTTAAACAATAATACGGATCCGGTGCTCCAAAACGCTGGTGCGGTTCTAATTAGGGCTCATTCAGACCCGGGACGACGGGTGGGTTTTTTTTTTTTTTCCTTTCCCTCAATCGCGCCCCGTTTTTAAAGCAGCGCTGCCTTGTGCCTGAATATAGGTGCACCAAGAACCGTTGTTGTTTCAGCTTTAACGCATTGCGACGCATCACATGATTTATGGCCGCGCAGCCTTCAGCCAGCACGCTGGCACGCGCTGCGAATACATACTCAGCCTTTCGTTCTGCATTCGGCCCGTCATTCTTCACGAAATCAGTCCGACGCTGTTCCGCGCAATAAAAGGATATCTAAACGTAACTGTGCATGGGGGGGGGGGGGGGGGTTCTGTAATGAGCGCAGGGGGGATCAAAATGTGACCCGGCTGGGGTTGGAGCGGAGCCGCCAGATTTGGCCGCCGCGCTTGCGGCTCCGAACCGGAGCTAATTCGGTCCGAGAGTCGGCTTGGAGCACGCGTGCGGGACGCGAGTCGATCACAGGTCTGGCGCTGGCTTGACAGACCGCCACACGTGCCAGATTTAGCCGAACAGCAGAGTGCAACGGAATCCATCGACTCCTCTATTTACAGTTCCCCTTTAAGCCCCGCCCCTGGTCCAGGATTTCATTTCACAAGTTCTGCGTGGAGTGAGCTGCCAAAAGTGGCCCATCCATCACCGATCCATCCAGCCATCCACCTGAAAACAATGCACAATAGGGCCTGTGTGCGCGCACGTTGCCACGCCCTCCCTCCACTTAGCAGCCGTGATGAGACGGGTACCTAATGCCCCTATTGCCCCCCCCCCCCCATGCAGAAGCATACGGAGTCATCCTCACACCTAGACGGATGTGTAAGTCCCGCAGGTATTTCCTCTGTCTAAGCTGAGAGGTGACGGCCTGTCAGGCCTCGCCGATCTGAGCCGCGATTACACGCGCAGGTAAGTGAGCGAAGAAGCGCCGCGCGGCGTTTGTTTTTTTTCCTCGTGCGAACGGATCTTGTGTGGTCCGACACACACCCACCAAACACCCTCACAATGAGGCTATTGTCTTTGTGTGGACAAGCCTGAGAAGGGAGGAATGAATACGGGGGAAGAGTGTGAAACGGGATGAGGCGATGAAGATCAGAGATGGAAGACAGAACGTGGAGCCGAACCAACGAGGAGGAGCCAGAGAGACATTTGGCCTGCAACCACGATGCTTTTATTTTGAAGGCTGGAGTGAGCTCACAATCTGATCTCAAACTTCGGAGTAAAGTTCAAAATCTCAAAAACACGCGACGGAGAGAGAGAGAGAGAGAAAACATATTTTGGGACTAAAAGTTGGGGTGTTTTTGAGAGGCGAACGTTGGTTGTTTGGTGCGACTGAGGTCCTTCTGTCAAAGCCAAGCAGACCGACGGCAGCCTCAGAGTCCAGACACGTAGCGCGCGACACACAGCCAGACGCACCTGAGAGCGAAAGCCGCACGCACACACTCGCACGCACGCACGCACGGTGAGCGACACAAACAGACTCAGACACAAACACAGACGTAGACATAAATACACAGACACACACAT
>JASSRZ010021994.1:0-12589 GCA_032164315.1 Malacoctenus gilli | reverse complement strand
GAAGGTATAGAAGACTGGTCAATGTGTCTGAGTCACACCAAAAACCCAACCAATTAGAAGCCTAAGGCCTCTTTTTCCAGTTGCCCGTTATAAAAACGGGAGTCTGGTAAATACAAAATACGATCCAATGACTGATGACTGGACATTGGAGCTCCTCTGGTTTAACTTGTCCTGGTGCTTGGATTCAAATCCCAGCAGTCGCAAAGATTAAACCCTTCAGTTGTATGTCTTTTAATATGACAATGATGATGTGATTCAGGTGCCAAATAATCTGATTGTTTGTCTTATTTCTGAGCACTGGAGCTGTTTTGTTTCAGCTGGTCCAGCTGCCTGTTTTGTAAACAGAAGATCGCGGCTTCATATCCCATCAGCTCCATAGGCGTAGGCTCAATCTCGGTTGAAGTTCTAACATTGTTGCGTGAGTTTTTTGACCAAGCAACTGCAATTACAAATTCTATGCTAATCCACAGCACATCTGAGGTGCTGTGGCTTAGCTAGTGAAAGTGCCTGTGGAGTAAACAGAAGATCCTGAGTTCAAATCCCAGCAGTGCCTCCGGATAAGGCCCTTTGTTGTAGTTCTGTGAGAATGAACTGTGCTTCAGCAGAGTGTATCTTTTTTTACAATTCGAAACGCTGCAGCAACTATCGCTTCTCTGGTCAAGCTGGCTGGACTTTGGAACTCGTCTGGTTTAGCTTGTCCAGGTGCCTGGGTTCAAATCCCAACAATCACCGAGAATAAACCCTTAAGAAGTAATTCTTTAAATATGGTAATAATCGATTGATTGAAGTGCCACAAAGTCTGACTGTTTGGCTTATTTCTGAGCACCGAGCATGTCGAATTGCTTCATAACAGTTTTGCAGTGCTTTTTTGACTAAGAGGCTGAAATAATTATCCCAAATTGGTGTGCACTACTGATGTGGTGCTGTGGTTTAGTTGGTGAAAGTGCCTGTCCAGTAAACTGGAGCTCCTGAGTTCAAATCTCAGCAGTGCCATGGGATACCATAATTAGTCATGATTTTGTTGGAATTTTTACTTTATTTTGTTAGTGAAGTTCTGCAAAGTTGAATTTTACAACAGATTTTCTGACGATATATGTGTTATGTCTCTGCTGGCCAAAGTTTCAGCCCCTTACACAGGAGATCATGGCTTAAAAAGTCCATCAGCTCCTTGGCATATGCCTGATCTTTGTTAAATTTCTTCCTCTGTGTTTTGCGTCACCTTTTTGACTAAGAAGCTGAAACAACTGATCCCAAATGAATCTGCAGCACAAGCAAGGTGCTGTGGCACATGCAATTCAGCAAAGTGTCTCTCATGATTCAGATTCTAAACAATGCAGTGACTGGTGGAGCTGGCTGTCTTATAAAGATGAGGTCCTGGGTTCAAAGCCCATCTGTTCCTTCATGTAGGCCTTGTCCCAAACTGGTGTGCTCCAAAACTCTGGTGCTATGGTTTACCTGAGTAAAGTACCTGTTTTGTAAACTGGAGATCCTGTGTTCATTTCCCAGCAGTGTCTCGTTGTAGGCCTGTTGTTTTTGTTTCTCTGTGAAAAACGGCACTGATGTCAGTGGCGTTCTCAAAAGTGTGGTTCAATGACGGAGAACTGGACTTTGGAGCTCCTCTTGTTTAGCTTGGCCAGGTGCCTAGGTTCAAATCTCATCAGTCACCAAGAATAAACCCTTCAGCAGTACTTCTTTAAATATGGCGATATTAATGTGATTCAGCTGCCACAAAATCTGATTGCATGGGTGATTTCAGAACATTGGAGCTGTTTTCTTCCAGCTTGTCCAGCTGCCTGTCTTGAAAGCAGCAGATCATGGCTTCAGATCCCATCAGCTCCTTAACGTAGGCTCAATCTTGGTTGGATTTCTGCAGAACATTTTTGCACGCGTTGTTTGACGAAGCAACTGTATTGACCAATTGTGCTAATTTCCAGAACTGCTGAGGCACTGTGGCTTTGCTGGTGAAAGTTCCTGTCTAGTAAACAGGAGTTCCTGCTTTCAAATCCCAGCAGTTCCTCAGTGTAGGGATGTTTATTGTATTTCTTTGAGAATAAAACATGTGATTCATATTCAGCACAATGTCTCTATTTAAAACAATTCCACACATTAGAGTAACTTTCTCTTAGCTGGTGGAGCTGGCTGCCTTTTGAACATGAGATCCTGAGTTCTAATCCCAGCAGTTCCTTCGCGCAGGCCTCATCCCAGTCAAACTTCTTCACAACAGTTTTGCGTTGCTTTTTGACTAAGAAGCCACAACAATTTCCCCATATTTCAACACACTGACTACGTGGTGCTGTGGCTTAGCTGGTTAAAGTTCCTGTCTAGTAAACAGGAGATTTTGTGTTCAAATCCCAGCAGTGCCTAGTGGTATGCCCACTGGTATTGTTTCAGTATGAAAAAGACCTTATTGATGTAAGTGTGGTTCATTGACAAAAGACAGGCATTTGGAGTTCCTCTGGTTTAGTTCAGCCAGGTGCCTGGGTTCAAATTGACCAAGCAACTGCAATTACAAATTCTATGCTGATTTTTAGCACAAGTGAGGGACTGCGGCTTAGCTGGTGAAAGTGCCTGTCTAGTAAACAGGAGATCCCATATTCAAATCCGAGCATTGCCTCGAGATACCCCCATTGGCAATGATTCGCTTGGAATTTTTGCTTTATTTTTGGGAGTCAGGTGCTGCAAAGTTGAATTTTACCACAGATTTTCTGACTATATTGCTGTCTTGTCTCTGCTCGCCAAAGTTTCAGACTCTAAAACAGTAGATCATGTTTTAAAATTCCCATCATCTCCTTGGCATAATTTCCTTTTGTATATTGCTTGTTTATAATAACAGCCTGAATGTCTCCACAAAACTACTGATAATTATCTACTCTCCTAATTACCTGATAAATCCTTTCGTACCTTGCTCTTTATTGCGAAATCGTGACATTTGTGATCATGTCAATGACAGAGGAGATCAGGCTCAGGTCAAAGTCTTTGCCTTCTCTTACAGCCAGTTAGTAAGTGATTGAAGTGGCGATCGCTCAGTCGTTCCTTAAATTAAACAAATTGAACCGCCAACATCAAACACGACTCCCTTTTTCTAGGGAGAGTGACTGTTTTACAATTCCTAATGAATGTCAGCACAGCCATGCTCTGACAGGAGAGCTCTCTCATTCTTTTTTTTTTTTCTCACTGCCACCGGCACAGCCAAAATCCCTCCTCATTGCCCTCCTCTTCCTGTTGCCGCCTGCGATTCCCATCCTCTGTACAGGCGAGGGACCGTGATCAAGCGTCAGCAGCGGGGGGAAAAAAAGGGGCCTGGCGGATCAAGTGGTGAGCCAGAGGAAGCAACAAAGCTGGAGGCCATCCACCCTCCCCGTCTTTCAATCCCAGGTCTGTTTGTTGGAAGTCCGGCTTCGTGTATCCTCGCACGTCCTGTGCTGACGGCTTTTGTCTGCTTGCCATAAGCCAGTATAATCTGCCCTACCCCTCGCGCTCTTCCCCTGGCTTCCTAGTCCAATCCAGAATCCCAGACGATTCCTTGCTTCTGGCAATGGCGCAGGACAGATAAGACAACCGCCCCCCCCCCACCACCACCACCACCAACACCACAGGATTTCTCCTCACCTCGGGAGCCAGCTGCTGACTGTGCTGAGGTGAGGCTGTCCTATGCGGTCTCAAAGCAATGCTATTTCTCATCAGGTGGTGGAAAATATCTCATGCAGCTTCTGAAGTGCTGCCAGAGAGAAACAGGAGAATGTTATTTGATAGCAAAGCTCATATTAGATATTGCTGCAGACCAGGGGCACATAAAACCTGGAGGGAGAGAATACACTCAAGAGGGAATGGAAGCTTCTTCGACGCATCTATCCTCGCAAGATTCTTGAAATGTTCTGCCAGCCAGCAAGTCCCAGCGTAAGAGGACATATGTCATATATTGTAACACGCCACAAACATTGTATTTAAATTACTGACGTGGATTGGAAGGCATGACTCGTCTATAAAGTGTCGGCTGAAATCATTGCGTCCTCCATCTCTCTTCTTTGATAGCCGTGCCAGACTGGAACCAGGGTTCCTTTGCTGTTAATTGCCTTTATGTGGCAGGCTATTATTAGTCTTGAACTAACTGTTTATTACGAAGAAGTTTTTAATATTTTATAGACTTTAGACTTTCCTGCACTACTCAAAGTATAATATACAAAAACACAGGCTCAAATGGTTCCTGTAGCAAGGGCATCCAGTGAAAAACCCTGGTCTTAAATGCAAATTGTAATGAGTTGCTTTGGTGACCCTTATGATAAGGGAGAAGCAGACAAACAAACACACACACACACACACACACACACACACTGATGAAATCTGTATGTGCAGTACAAACTGATTAAAATGTGCATTAAACTTTTGAAAATCCTGCTAATCCTCAAACAAACGAAAAGAGCAAAAGATGAAAAAAAAGAAGACAAAAACTAACCTAAACCGAATACAAGCTTAACCTTGTGCTAAGTACAATTTAGATGCTCAATATATGAAAGATAAGGGCTTAGATTTTGATAAATTGTAAACCTCTCGATGAGTAAATTTGTGCTTTGTGTCAATAGTAGTGCAGTCAGACTCCAGTCTGACATCTATGCCTCGTTTTTATTATACCTCAAAATAAGATTCTTCAACACTCTTTAATTTGCAGAGGTCAAGTGATTTAAAAAAAATTTTTTTTTCAACCTCCAGTTCATTTTGGCATATCAAACAAAGTTTGAATCATGGCCTTCTTTCCTCGCAGATGGAAGTGCAAAAACATTGCTAATCACTACTGTCTCTGTCACTAACCACTAATCAGGGCTGATGCTGATTACAAGGACACACACTGTGTCGAGCCCAAAGCAAGAGAGGCATGGCACCGTCGCAGAGGGATTGTGAGTCAAACCGGTCTTATCTGCCCCCAAAAATGTGTTCACCGCTCAAAGAGAGGGGAGTCCTTAAAATACATACATGTGACCTGGAGAGATGAACAGTGATCATAAACCGAGCACAAGCGACTGATAGAAAGATGGCTCCGAACAGACACGCTGTTAATAAGTAAATTTCGCTGTGATGCGCTGCCACCCTCGTCCGTCTGTGGGCGTTGGGGCCTTGGAGACCTGTGGCGCCACTCCATGCCCAGGGGACTGTGCCTGCACCAGCTTGGGTGGAGGAGTGGGTGAGAGCTGATAGGGAGGAATGTAAACTGACGTAATGAAAGGGGGTGTTGTTGTTCGGTTAGGAATTAGAAAAGGGGTTTTAGGACTATTATGAATCAAAAACAGAAAAAAAAAGCACTTTCTTGACCAGGACAAGTGCTTGCAAATGGCAACCCCTTAATTGCATTAGGTATATGGGGACATACTTGCATGTGCACACAGGATAAGCAATGACTGAGGCTCAAACTGACGCCCTAAAAATAGTGTCCACCAGTGTAATTCCGTCCGTAACGTCTTTCAAAATGTGTCCCTCTGCCCAGTCTCATCACGGCACAGTTTTACATTGCGTGATGTAAATTTTACAGCCATGCTCCTCGCTTCATATGGCTTTAATGCTGTGTAAAGCACTTTAATACTCATCTTTGTGAGAGGCAGGATAAAGCAGATAAGAAAAGGGGGGGGTGATTAAATGCTCAGACTATAATTTATTTTCTTGCCATGACTGACTCGTGCCTTTGCACTCACAGAGCTATCTAAAAATGAACACAATGAAGAGATGTTCAAGGTGCAGCAAAGATAAACAATGGGTATGTTTTTTTTTTTATGCATATGATGTCGTGCTATTGCTCATTCATCTGTTCTTCCATGTTAAGGGGATCATTGAAGCTCTGTCACACAAGAGGATGAAAAATACCGGGCTACAAATAGTCATAATAACCAAAGCGCGGAACGTCTTCGGGATCATAAATAACAGCGTTGCACCTTGTCAACACTTGACAGTGGGAAACTTTGCCAGGTAATTCTTCAAGGTGGTTTATACTATACATTCTCTGCTCCTTGTCAGTGGTATTTGCATGACCGTTCCTCTAAAAGCACGTCATTGAGTTAGGAAGGGGGGGGGGCGGTGAGACTACAGGCGATATAAGTCATCATCAGACACCACTTTGAACATGCAGCCAAGCCCAGCGAGCCTGCTGTGGTCTCTTAATGTATAGGTTTGAATATTGAGAGTGGAACAGGCTTTGTAAAAAAACACACTAATACACAGAAACTGTCTTCCAAGATGTTTGAAGCATATTATGGAGATTACAGCAGTACAGCTAATGGGTCAGTGACACTTGCCAAACAGAAAGCTGATGAAATTGGTTAAAACTATATACACTATGGTGACATTGATAAATCTTAAGGTCATGTAGTATTTGAATATTCTTTATTCAGCAAAAAAGTTGTCCAATATAAGCGAGGCTTTCATGCACAACTGGTTCATAATTTAGAAAAAGGCATCACCCCCCCTAAAAAAGTGAAGAAAAGATAATAACTTCAATTAACCTTGCAGCTAAAGGACGTGGCCTCATCCAACAGAAGCCATGACAGCCTGTGAATGGGATTCACTTAAACGGTCCAGGAAGACATAAAAGCAAACCACTACTTCACCCTTCGGAACAGCAACACCCTGTTGTGTTCGAAATCGCCAAGACGCAAAATTTGAGGTACTAAAACGATGTTCCAAAGCAACAAGTGGTAAACGGTGCGTTCTAATGGTATTCAAACGCAGTGTCATGTGGCTGCTGAGTAATGCAGTCGGAGTCGTGACTGCTGGGGATTTTTGGGGCATTTTGGGGCATTTTTTTGAGGTGGTTCCATTGCAGATGAAATTCTGAGTACTTTTGAGATGCAACATGGACACGCCCTAGTTTAAGCAGGCACAGTTATGATGCTGATGAAGGCACATGTGTACACAGACATTCCGTCTTGGCAGACTGTAATTATCGTCTATATTAGTAATCTAATCCTTCGTATGCTTGGCTTGCCATATTGCGCCTGTTTTAATTATGATGGCCATTAGGGGCCGTCTTTAACCCTAATGGAAACTCAACAACAACAAAAATGATGGGAACACCTTCCTCAAGTTGAGCATGTTTGGGGATTTGTAGAAATATGCAATGTTAACCATTTTTCCTGTAAGAGGTCTGTAACTAAAATTGTACTTGGAGTGTTTTTATTTGTTTTTAAATTGGTCAAATGTCTGAAACTCCATAAGAAACCAGACTTCTGAAATCCTCATTCTATAGCCAAACACAGTTGTTTCACTCTATTCCCGACCGAATAATACAAAGAAACCTCTCTGCTGGTTACTTATCCCCATCTCTGTCTATATTGCCCTCCATTTCTCTTTCCCTCCTTATCCATCCATCCAGCCAGTCCATCCGTCTCTGAGTCAGTGTTTGAGAGCCGTGGGGAGTCTGGCAACACTGTCTGCCACTTCATCACTGACCTTCCTCCTTCATCTCCTCCTCCTCCTCCTCCTCCTACACCGTCCTTTTTTTCCCTTCTGTCTCTTCGCTCACCACTCTCATTTGCTTGCAGTCTCCCATTGACCTCCGCTGTCTCGTTTCCTTTTCTTCCAAACTCTCCCACTTATTCCCTCTGACCTTTTTTTTTTTCTCTCCTCCGCTCTCCTCTCCTCTGTTTCTTCACCACCGACCTTTCTTTCTCCCTTTCGGTCTCTTGTCCATCATCCGTCTCTTCCTTCCCTTGCCTCTTGCCGTTGATGAATGTGACTCGCTGGCCGGCCCAATAACTCAAGAGTTGTTCATTTTCATATAAAGAGTGGTTCCGCAGCCAAAGGGATGGCGGACAAGGGGAGGGGTGTATTCTCCAGAGTTTTATTAGTGGTTATTAGAGAGGTTGCTGGGCTTCACTTCAGACAAAGAGAAGCGGGCGGTGGGTGGGGGAGGCAGGAGGGGGGGAGCCCACCAGGGAAGAAAAATTCATGTGATCCAAAGCAGAAAATACATCTATAGGCATGAGTATAGGAAGAAGCAGGAAATATGCAGCACTGATGAATGAATAAGTGACTTACAATTTTCACATGTATGTATGTATGTATGTATGTATTTTTGCTGATTTGCTGATTTCGTGTAAAGTGAGAGAGCAGAGCGGCAAAAAGTCGAAAGGAACAAACTTTCTCCTTTTGCCTTTCCGACACGAGCGCTTTGTCATTTTGAGCCATTCTTCATTTGAACAAATTGTCCCCGCAAGCCACAGGCTAATGAGTGCGTTCGCTGCCAGTGTCGCCCTGTGCACGTAAATCAGAATGCCATCAATGCTGAGGGGCAGTTCCTCATTCCTGGGACAGAAGCGAGCGAGATCGTGCGTGAGTGATGGGAGTAGATATTCTTGATTGGATTGAAGTGGTGGGATAATAATTGAATGAAAAAAAAAAACCCAAAACACTTGTAGTGTACTGCATTCTTCATGTTTACCACTCTTGCTTAAGCCCATTAGCTCGCCTGCGAACTGACACAGGAGGGGGCACTGCTTTCATTGGAAGCTTTCTCCATCGGACTAAAATGTCTTTGCTGTCTGCCTGCTCCTACAGTTCAAGGTTGTCATCGCCACACTGAGTCACAAAGGTGTCATCTGGTTCTCTCTCATGAACAACAGATATCCTCGATACAGGCCGGGGTGCCTCTTACATCGATCTGTCGTTGGACAGCTTCCACACTGCGATCGCGATATATTACTTTCCTCATCGTTTGCCCCACATTTTGGACGAATGCAAAGATCCGATCGCAGTGAACATCCGTCTCGGGATCCAGAGTTGGAGATGGGACGATCTCTCCATGACTTCTGGTTCTTGAACATGTTCAAGGAGTGTATCTGCACCTTGATAGGCGCCAAAGTCCAGCACAGTAACATCTACTTCTTGCGCACACACAGTTTTTGCATGCCAACTGGGTTTGGTTTCATTGGCAGATATTGTCCTCCTTTCTACTACTTGAATAAATGAATGAATGAATGAATTGCCTTATTATCATTGGACCAGTGCACTAGAACAACGAAATTGCATTTTGACCTGTCCCAGGTTACATACAAACAGAAGATGACATACAAACAGAAAGATGACATGCAGGACAGGTGGATGCTCAGCAGCCAATGAAAGGTGCTCCATCCGCAGATACATGGTGAAAAGAGACACATTAGGAAAGATGGTTGGCTCCTGCTGTGAGGTGTGTGTGTGGGGGGGGGGGGTTGATCGGCACCTCCCCCCACAGGATCATATTAGTCTAACAAATCTTCCAACCCAGTTATTTCCACCGATTAAGACCAGTAGCTCAATTGTTTTCATTAGTATAATGCTAAAACAGAGGTCATTTCACAATGAAGCCAGGGGCGGTGAGTCACAGTGGCACTGAGCTCGAACTGGACCAAACATTTGATGAAGTGGTGTACATGTCTGAGTCATTGATTGAGTACAGAAAGACAACTCTGACATGTTGACATAGAACTTTAGAGGGGGCTGCACGCGGTAGAGTACGAGACCATTGAATCGACTGAAATGGTCTGCTTGGTAAAGCTGAGGTAGTAAAAAAAAAATTGTTGGCAAAGACCATGCAACTGAAAACTTTACCTTCATGCCACATAAACTGAAGTTTTGAAAGCCGGTCTATAATTTGTCAAGATATAATCTTCTGTGTATGTAGAATTTGAACTCATATTTAGGTTTTGTCACTTTTTTTTTATTCACTTCAAAGTCGGATTCTGTGATTTTATTTTACGTTGTTATCTTGGAAGTCAGGTATCATTTTACAACCTGCTGGACAATGCACCCTCTTGTCACCAAGTTGTCAAGGAGTAAAAAAAGCATAAGTTTCTTTTAAAGTCCCACCCCCCCTCCCCCCCCGTGAGACCATGCTTATCGAACAGGTTGCAAGTTAGCTCCATAGCTACCGACTTACCTAAAAAAGAAAATGTTGTCAAAACAAATGAAAATACAAAGAAACACATAAGAAGACAGAACTATTTTAAAATCCAAAAATAAATGAAGAAAAAAAAGAGATTTTATTCAAGCTGACTAAAAATCTTTAGGAATTACCACTACTCATTAACATTTCTCATATTTCTGTCGACAATATGACTGAGCAGGGTGTTGAGCATGTCAAAGAATCGTCTGATCGTCCCTGTTTTCTTGTTTGGTAACTCCTTTGTTGTCCCTTCACACTCAAGTTCCTCCGCCTCTCCTTCATCCCCGCCTCTGACTGTTTCCCCTCCTCTCCATCACCATCATCGGACTGCCTTGTGACAGCCTCATCTCTCTCTCTCTCTCTCTCGCCATGAAGCATATCAACTGCTTGAAAAACCCCTGATGCTGTGAATGCATTTATAGGCAGCAATTATGCAAATGAACTTAAGCCCCAGCCAATTGTGTTTTGCTCCTCTATCCCCTTATGTGGGTTTAAGTAACTCCATTTATTAGCAGCAAGAATTTTAAAAAAAAAAAGTGCCTTTCTAGCAACCTTGTGCAGATACATTTACACTCCAGCAAAAGGCAGTGCAGAGAAGTGGAGAAGGAGAGGCCAGAAATGATGAGGTGCAGGTTAGAGATGGAGTTGCAGGAACAAAGTGAAACAAACTGCGGCAGTAAAGGGAAGCGAGAAGTTAACAGTTCCTCTCTTAGAACAAGTAATTATAGTACTTTTCAGTCCCTCCGTGAATTTGCGATGTCGCAGCAATGAGCGCAAATTCAACCACTCACTGCGATTTTTCCCATAACTTTGACTAACCGCCTGCAATGCTGTGTTGGGACACAAATGAAAGTCATCACTTGACGGACACTTTTCAACTGCAAAACATGCACAGAGAATGGCTGAAACTGTGGGGCGGGGGGAAACACATTCACAAATGAAATAGTCATTCGACATGGTGTTCATATTGATTTTTAATCTAAAGTGTAAAATGCAATATAACCTGGGTTTTGCTGCACTGTGTGCCTGTCTGTGGCTATGAGTCTTTTTGTGTGGTTGCGAGTTTTCTTAAGCTTGTAAACAGCTTTATCCTGGATTGCAATGTGCAGCGCTGTCAGTGTCCTTGCTCAGTTAGTGATAATTTTGGAATTTTGATACACGGTTTCTTTTTTAATGAACACAAGCATGACGTGAATGTTAAGATTTACTTGTTTGTCTCCTGTTCGATTGTGGTTCTATGTCATGAACAAGACATTGCACTTTGACTTTTTCCCCTTTTTGTTTTGCACTTTTAATAGAAATTTAAAGATGTACTTTTATATCTGTGTCTGTTTTAATTACTAAAGAACTGTTTTTATATACCTCGGGAACATGTTTGGCAATGGGACTGACCTTTACAGTGTTTGTTGCACTTGAAACACTGCATTCTCTTTCAAAAATAAAGCATATTTTGTATAAAATCATTGAATTTTGTACCTCTTTAAGGCTAAAACACACAAACAAACAAAAAAAAGCCTGCAAAATCCTGGCGGGACTGACTTTTCCTTTTGTTTACATCATGCCTTCAAAAGACAAGAAACTCTTGGAGAGCGACGACCTTGGAAACCTTCGCCTGGTCTGACAACGGAGACAGGAAGCCCTTCGAAAGGGCTTATCTGCCGCAGACATGATTTGACGAGCCAGCCGTGACCCGTGTGACAGAATTATTACGAGGGCAGTTGCCTTTTGTCTGGCATTGTGGGTTTTTTTTGTATTTTTTTTCTTTTTCTGTAAGGGTAAAAGAGTAACAAATCCTCCAGAAATCCTTCATTTACCATTCCGGAGAAGATGGGATGGGACGGATAAAGGCAGGAGGGAAAGACCGGGCACACTGAAGCAACACATGCCTATTCTGGATAAAAAATTGTACTGATGTAAAAGAATGAAAAGACAGAGCGTTGTGTATTTGTATTCGCGTGAATATGCTTTTCTAAAATTACTGCTGCCGAAGAAATGGACCATTTAGAGAAGTGATATAAAATGATGTTTGAAGCAGATGTTTTCCTAATTTCAGAGGCTTTTCTGGACGTTTACTTCAGGTTATTGCTGCACGGTTTACTTCTGAGGAGTTTAATCTGTGGGAGGTGGCAGCCTGCCTTTGTGTGCCACTGTGGCCTGTGTGACTGTCTCCATGAGTCAAGTGAATTAGTATGCTGTCCTCAGGAGAAAGAGGCTATACGCTTTCTATATATAAATAAAATATGGGCAGAGCAGGACTCATAAACTGCGTCCTTTTACACTGAGCATTAATTATGCACACTCTGGAGTGGGAAGTAAAGACAGTTTATTACTCCCCTTGTAAATCTTTTTTTCTTTTTTTAAATACACTATTAGACCCACAAATCTCAAGTGTTTGTCAAACTGAATGGTAGTTTTTTTTCCCCCTCTAATGTTCCCAACTTAAGTCTGTTGGTGCTGTCAAATGGCCTGAGGTGTGTTATGATTAAAGTTTGGTGAAATTTGCAGAGCTAAAATCTTTATTCAACAAGGTGTAACAGACAAGTCGAGTGGTAAGTAATATTTGTTACTTGGCAGTGGTTTAAAATGAAATTCTTTTCTGCAATTCTTGGTCATTTATCGACTGTTACGCAAAAATTTAATGGATAAATGAATCCAAGTGTAATCTATTATATACCGTATTTTTCC
>JASSRZ010021964.1:0-23646 GCA_032164315.1 Malacoctenus gilli | reverse complement strand
CATTTTTACAGAATTATTCTGGCAACCACAGCTGCCAGATTTTTTTCGTAAAAACTACAGATTTTTTTTTACAGTGTATTTCCGCTATTGTTCATCTTATATTTATTATTATGTCCTTGGTATGTACTTCATATATCCTGCCGATAAGTATTTTTAGGGTTTGTGTTGCGATTAGACACCTTTTCATAACGACAAATTATCAGGGATGTTTTGCTAACTTAAGAATAGTGAGCATCTATGTCCCAACTAAACTTGCTGCACTTCCGCTTCTGCTTTGTGTTGGACAGTTCTCCACACAGGTAATGTTGTCACTTCTCTCAGTTCTTTTACCGTTTTGTCATAAATGTTATGTTGTCTTGTAAATGCATTAAACCAGTGTATCAACATTTATGTTTTTATGATTTTATGTTATCAAAGTTTACTGTTTATTAATCAATTGTGTGCACAACGTATCTGGTAAATGTATTCATGATTTAGTAGAAGAACTTCATTTTATCGACACAGCTTCTGCTCCAGTAATTTACCAGCAAGTTGAAAAAAGTTTGAAAAAGATTTATGCTGTGAAGAAGGACATTATCACTGAATTGGCAGAAGAACTCTGTAAATCACATCCTACAAGCCAAGCATTGGGAGTAGGTGGGCCCTTTCGTTCTGTTTTTAAAAGAAGAAAAATATTTCAGGTAACAGTTTGAATTTGTTGAACCAGTGGGGTATGTTCTTGATTTCACAGCATATTCGCCAATGTGGATATTTCACTTAGGGTTTACAAAACAAACAAAACAACAACAAACAACAAGTTCATCCACAGACACTAGAAAGACAATAAAGAGACAATATATTTTTGGGCAGCAAATATGCTGATGCACTCATTTGTGCACACATTTACAAGTCCATGCGTCTGCAGGTTCTGCTTGAAGGACATCATTCCAAATCCCTCTTAAAAAATTCTTCTTTCAGTTCACAGTTTATGTACAAATTGTTCCTTTACATGTTGTCTGTTGTGGCATACACAGTGTTCAAGGATTTGTGCTTCTCTTAAGATTATAACTGATCAAATTTATTGGCTAACTTAAGTGAGGAAGAAAACATAGGATTTTTCCTTTAAGACAATTATTTTAGTTTATAAAAAAGATCATAAATGGTCTCGCTTATTTGTCCCGGCCATTTAATTATTTGTAAATTTAAGTCAGGAGGACAGTGTAGCAGTGTTTTAGTTACTCTCGATCGGTCCTCTGGAAACTGGACTCATTTTGTTCTCACAAAAATAGTGTTTAAGCTCAGCCTTTGTAAAACTTTGCAATGTAATGTTATAGCTTTTATAATTAAAAACTTACTTTTGCAAGCATTTAATTTGTGTTCTGGAAATTGAATTTTATTTTCTATGTACTTCCTGTTACAAGTTATAGTTAGATTTATTTAAATCCACTGAGTAAATTAAGTTACTGATTAAGATATATCATTATTACTCAATTACATGGTAGTTGTATAAGAATTTTTTTACTAATATAAACATTTCTCTTTTTGATATCTCCCCAATATTTTTGCTTGGAGTTTAATAAAAGCCCTGATGTATATTATTAAAATCTACTCATATAAAATAGCTAACAACAAAAGGTGCAATTTAATTAACTTTTACTTAATTACAATAATAATAATGTTTTTTAAATAGTATTGGGTGCAATTTGTTGCCACAGTCTTATTGAGTACACACTCTTCTCTTTTAGAGAATTATAAAAGCAGCAACTCAGTTCAGGTTGTTTTGGATACAATCTTTTATCAATATAACAAAATGTAAGTTATGTAGAATCTTCATCTTACAGTTTTCTCTTTCAGTGAACTTATTAAATGTTTTTTGTCCCTTTTTTTGGCAACTTTATGTCAATAACAGATCCAAACATGTTTGAAAAAAAAACTCAACAGCAACAGCTTGACAAGAGAATGTGCCTCTGGTTCTCTTTGTGTAATACAGTAACTCTATTCTGCAGTTTCTGTGATTTTTGGAAAACTGATTACCGTAACAAAAGCATCAGGATTCAAAGCCTTTGCTCGTTGTGACTCAATATTGAGTAGGCCCAGATTGCTGAACCTCTCTTCAGTTATGGTGGTATCTGAGGTATGTTTTCACCAGCTTTAAGATAGGAAAACTTTGTTGACAAGATACAGTGCTCACGAGAAGAGCAACAGCTATCTAGTTGAGTCTAAAGAGCTAAAACAAACCAAAAAAAAACAAAAACCCCAACCCCCCCACCCTTTATAAGGTTCAATAAACTGAATGAAATCCACGACAGGGGCAGGTCTCTGCATTCCAGTTTGTATTTACCTCTCAACAATATGTCTGCACTGATGCAGCTCATGCCTCAATCATCAACATTTGAATGATCCAGTTGAGCAAATGAGAACAGAATGACTCCTTCAGAAATGCATCAATATTGGGACTGAGAGCTTGTATGCTCTTCATTATGTCACAGCTTTTCTTTGAAAATCCTGTGTTAAGCTCACTGAGCATCTGATGAACAACAGATGCTCAGTGAGATCAGTGATAAGATACTGTGTGAAAAAGTCTCTATCCGGCTCTGACTCTCTGACCAACAAGAGTTAGAATGCATTGTTAAAGAACGACTCTTCATAATGGTGTAAATATTAAGCACACTTCAATAAAAAAAACAAACACATGCCACTTCCTCCCAACTTTAGCCAAATCCATTTTGCCAGTGGGCAGATTGTGACCTTATGACACCACAGAGCCTGTTGTGCAACATGATGAACAGCCGATGAAGTCAAACACTAACTTTTACTGCAGTTTGGAGGCATTTAGTTCTTCACCTCATTCTTTTGAATGAATCAGCTCTTCCTATGTGAGTGGCTAAAAGCTGAGAGGTTGTCAATTTAGGTGTTACTTGGGTGACTATTAAAGATGGACAGCTGTCTATCATTGGTTTGAAGGAGTAAAGGTTGTGACTGCTTATCACTGTGTGTTCAGTGACTTTTGTTGGTTGAAAAATACAAAAACAAGGGATAATTTCCCTGGGAGTTTTTAACTCATTTTTTACTTTGGTTTAGTTCATTCTCTTTAATTTTTTTAAATTTTTATTGTTTTGTTAGTTTTTGGTAACAATAATCCAGCATCAGCTCTGCACCCACAAAGGTAGCTGTGGATGCAGAAGACAGAGGAAGATGCTAACTATGGCAGAAAAAGGATTTCACCTGTCCTAGGTTCTTTTTGGAACACAACCCCCCACATTAAACACGGGTAAATGCAAGAGGGAGCTGAGTCACTACAGTTTGATAAGAATACGTCAAACGGTCTACTCTACATTGTAATGCTCTGTGCACCTTCATTAGGGAGATATGAACAGAGGCCAAAGATGTAAAAATCAGTTCAGTTGAAAATGTCAGTGACTATCTGACGTGCTCCTCAGCCCCAAAAATATACACATTCTGGCTTGTCAGTACAACCATGAACTTGCAACTTGGTTTGTACACTCATGAAAAACTTGGAGACGACTTGGCTCTATGTTGCCTTCACAATGGCGACACTGGTGAGAAGGTCCTGGTCCTCCTGCAGATGGCTCGATGAACAGTCTTTTCTCCCACCAGTTAAAACAGACAGCTGCATAAAGTAACAGCTGTCAACTAACAACCCAAGCAGGACTTTTATAACCAGTAATTCTATGAGGCTGATATAATATCTGATGTTCAGTGAATCTCATTACGAGGACTCATCTTTAAACACAGCAGTCTTCACAAAGTCTGTCCTGCAACTGTATCAGTGGTCACACAGATACCCAGAGTTGGTCAGTATTTATTACATTACCCACCTCCAATGTAATGATGCTACAAGTCAGTTGCTCTTAATGTGCCCATGAAGCAGCAAGCATAAATTGCAATAACTGTTAGAAACTAGCAGGTATTAAAGTATTAATTCCCTCTCCACATAATTGGATAGGACACGGAGGTGCCGGGGAATATTTTTTTTTAGGGCCGCCATGTCAGGAGTGCAGATTGTCTTCGGTGCCAGAGTGATGGTTGAGTGCAAAGTGACAGTGAATCTTGGAAATGGCATACTTCAGAACATTATTTGCTATAAATTACTAAGGGTGTGTGTGTGTGTGTGGGGGGGGGGGGTGCTGCAGCTCAAGGTCGGCTATAAAAATGACAGTGAAGCTCCATCCAACTCCCCACCGTCATCAGCCAAGGCCGCATCACAAAATCACCGTCCAACTTTTATCAGCCTGACGACTCATTCGATTGGCCGGCCATGTCCCCGGTTTTTCCAGTTCCATCAGTGAAATATGGTCAGTCACCAGGTAGCCCTCATAGAGGCCGCTCATCATTGGGAACAGCCAATTACATGGAGTCTCTATAAAGACGGGGGGGGGGGGATTTAGGGAGGATCTCTTGAGTGATGCCTGTGAAAACTGATGTTCACTTCACCCAACACCTTTGTTCCTTCATACTGTACAGAACACACACAGACACTTAAGCTTGACTTCAACATCTTTTGTGTCTGTTTTGGAATAAAATTGTTATGACTTCCCAATCACTCATTTTATGTCAAAGCATAAGTTATACATTACTTAGTTGAAGCCCTTAAACAAAGCCAAAAGTCGTCATGAGAGTTAATCGCTCATGTGTTCTATCATAATTCAGGCAAACACTCGATAAACACTTATTGTACAGGTAAGGAGATTCCTTCTTTGGTCTCCATGCTCCCACTACTGCTGGTTTTATGCGTCCTGTTAAGGAGGACAGAATCTCCCTTCAAAACTAAGTCTGAACTAATACATGCTGCAAACCGTTCACCCCCATTTCTGACAGCTGCCAACAGACAAAAATTCATAGTGGTGCAACTGACTGGTTGAAGGCTTTTACTTTGAAAGCACAGCTAATTTCTGTTTGAAACTGTAAAATGAGGTCATTGACTAGCGGACCACGGTCCGGATCCAGACGCAGGATCCAGAAGCTGTCCCATACAAACCCTGACAGAGTAGTGGCCGTCTTGTAGCAGCCAGACCGTCTTGTGAGCAGATATGTATATATATATATATATATATATACCACATACATTTTGTAATTAGCAGTTATGTGTTGAATTACGAAAAAAAAATGATCGAACTGTATGTGCTGTTGCTGTCCGTGCTCTTGCTGGAGTTATGGGACCATCAGCCTTCTGTGTGAAGGGTCACACGACATGATGCCACCTCTTGATGACATGCAAGTTGGATCAGTTTTAATCGGCTTCATGCCACTTTGACAAGGACTCGCTCACAGTCTGAGACAGCACAGTGGCGTGCTCATCGGGCAGTGGATTCCTCTGCATGCTAGGGAATGGAGACACGACAGCAGCTGAGCCCCTTTATCGCGTGGCCCTTTCAGATAAGTGTGACGGAGTGGGCAGTGAATCCTTCTCTGCTTCCCAGTCGCCAGCCTTCAGCTGGACAGCAGTGCCTTCACAGGAGATAAACACCGCCCGCTCTGTCAGCTGGCACCGTCACGCTCCTCTGCCAGCCGGGCTTTGAGACAGTGCAGCCATCAGAGTCTGTGTGTGTGTAATGGAGATAGGCTCTGCTCCTGGGTGCCCCAACAATCATCCTCTGTTTAAGACCCCCCCCCCCCCAACACACACACACACACACACACACACACACATTTGCAGCGTCAGGCTTCAACACTGACTCATGCTAATGATTTCAGCTGATCCAGTTTGTAAAGCACATGGATGTGATGAGTCAAAGCAGAGCTATGTTTATCTGGTTATGTTTGTTCCTCCAGCATCTATTCTCCAATGCTTTGTGGGCCGATAATGTTGGAGGGAAGAAGGGAGGGAAGCACTTGAGTGACTGTGTACGCTGTGTGTGCATTAACAGCGACAACCCAGACGCAGTGGGCCAAGTAATGAACACTGACTCTGCTGTTAGGAATCGATACCTCTTTTATGTGCCAAACAGCTCATGACACTGAGCCTAAAGCTGGATTATCCATGAGGGAACCTCCATCTCTATGTGTTGAAAATAAAAGCCGTTGTGGGTGAGATCAACTCACCTTCAATGCATCACTGGAGCCAGGTGTGGGGGCGGGCCTCAAAGCCCAGTGCCTGGTGGCTTGGCCGATGAGACCTGCCATGTTTGGTGACACCAAACCTTGCTCACTACCAACTCTCACCATGAGGCACAGTGGCGGAAGCATTATGCTGTTTGGCTGCCTCCCAGCAACAGGTTCTGAAAGACCTGTGAAGGTCAACAATGGTATGAATGGAGGGATTCACTCTGTAAAGGAGCCACAACTGGTGAAAAGATGCTGCTGCTTTCCAGCTGACTTTCAAACCACTCTGATGTTCCAACTGAACTCAGAATGCTCAGGTCAGGTAAAGCTGTTCCTTAGTCGACCGTCTCCATAATGTTATTAGAACAATTTGGTCACAAAAACACAATCACTTCATCGAAAAATGCAATACTTTAGTAAGTTACTGAGAGTGACAAACTTGAGTTGGTGACACCCTGCAGACTGTTCAAAGCTGTCGGAGGTTAAAACTGGAGGCTGAATGTTTTCTCATTCTACTCTCTAACCTTGTAAAAGGACCAACATACAAACAGAAAATGAAAGTGAAGTGAAGTGAAAATGACACAAAATGAAGTGTTACAGACAACGTCACTGTTACTGGCTGAGTAAAGCTCATACCTCAAATCTTGCCTGGAACTGACAAGTATGCTTCACTCTTTGACATCTAAGTTACATGACAAACCTGGAGCTGCTTCACACTGAAGAATGAACTCAGATTCACCTGTCTGAGATTTGCAAACACCTTATTCCTACACCTTGACTTATTCCTATAGACTGGGTGCAGTGACATAGGCATCAGCGTATCTACAAAAAAACAGATGAAAGGCTTAAATATATATTTCTTCAACATTTATCTCACATCGTAAATTTCTGCAGTCTGGCATCAACAGAGAAGTAAGTCTGTTGACATGTGGACATGTGTAATATAAGCTAACATAATGGCAAAGAAAACAAAAAGTCAGTCCTTATTCTTCTCTCTCCCCCTCTCTCTATTAAAGTGATGAGAGTAAACTCAGCTTTTGATTGGCTGAAGCTGATATCGGACTGTAGATCTAACGCATCCCTGCATTCCTGTTCTGGACACCAGCACTCCCCATAAGGGGTGTTGAATCACATGGAGAAAAGCCTCCGTCCCGTGCAGGTCCACACTCCCCACGTTCTACATGAACCGGAACTAAGTGCGTGCGCTCACGTGCATGTGTGCGTGCGTGCTTGCTTTGTAGAGCTTCAATTGCCGGTGGCACGGACACACTGCAATAATCCTGGGAGAACTGGTGCTGGTGTGACAATGTTGATGCAAAATGATGTTGACAGAAGCTTTAAAGTATGAACCTACCATCATGCACATCAGTGTACACAGCTCACAATTACAAACTGCAACAGAAACCTTTACACAGCCTGTATGAGCTCGTCATACACCTCAAAGCACCCCAGGTGCGGATGATACAATTCAAACCACTGACTTGGTCTTCGAGTTTACTAAACTTGATAAAGGTTTATCTGTTTAGGTATGAGTTCAGAGAATAAAAAGTAGACCCTACAGTAACAAGACCACCCTGTACAATTTGGTTTTCAACTCTGACATCATTTTCTCTTTCGACTTTCAAAGCTAAAATTTCTGTTTACTCACAATCTTTGTACTAAATTGCTGATTGCTGTACCAGCCCAGAGGGGGCTTCACAGAGATCTAAGTCGGGCCCCCTCCCTGTTCCACCTCCACCCATAATCTTTGCCAGGACAGATGTGAGAGCTTTTAAAGCAACTGCAAGTGTTCATTAAAGATAAGGGAGTTCGTCTTGCCCACGTAATTGCCTGGCTCCTGTGGCAGACTGTATGTGCCACTCAGCTGTTCCCAGCATGACAGCAGCAGCAGCAGCAGCAGCTCCTGTTCCCTGACATTTAGACCCATTTAGGCTCATTAGAAGCCAGGAAGCAGCGGGGCCTTTTGTGTTGCCTGTTTTGCACACAGAAGATGAATGAGTGGCAATTTAAAGTGATTTTCTAACTTGTCCTTACCTTTAGTTCAATAAGTCTGAAGTGGCAGCAAAAGAACTCACACCACCTGACAAACTTGTGTAAACAAGACTTCATCTTACTCTGCTGTGAGCTTCACAGAGGAGCCCAAAACATCCAAACGTTTGTAGCAACGGCCATACTGGTCCTTTCCACTTATTGCTAACCCAAACGATCTGACAAGTTCATCTCCAGTGAATTCACATTAACTGAGGCCACAGCATCACATGATGAGTTTAAACACGTGATTCAGTATTACAACACTTGCTTTTCAGTGGCTCACATCAGCTATTCACAGGTTTTTATGATTGGGTCTGTCTGCATCATGTTGTGGCAGCAAGCCAGACAGTGGTGCTGGAGTCAATTAACAAGCACCTGGATCTGCATGTTGTAGGAGCTGTAAGTGGACAATAGGAGTGCACCCTTTGCAACTTGCAGTTATTGTGTAGCCCAACTTTTGGGGGGGGGGGGGGGCTGAAGGCCAAAAACGGCTGTATTGTAAATTGTAAATATGGAAGAAAAAAAAAACCCAGCCTGAGACAGTTTGTGCAGAAAGTGTGTGCTTATTAGAAGAAAAACATTAGAACTGGACAAGAGAACAAAATGTTTTTATCTCTTCTACGGGCTTCAACTTTAAGCAGCCTGCCTGAGTCAAATGTTGACAAACTTTGTCTTGTACGATCTCAAAGAGAATCAATGGCGGCTTTGAGCCAGGCTGTGTCACCCCCTTACTGCTCAGTATCCAGTGAGAACCACTTCCCTTTGATTTCCCTCTCTTTGATCATTCCAGCCTTGTCAGTGCAGCAACATGAGACACATAGGTGAGGACGAAATCACATTATTGTTACTGAGTGTAAGAACAGATAGTGAGAGCAGCTCACATCTGCCCCAACATAGTCCAAATGTCTTCAGGTCATCCATCAGTAGAAATGAAGCTGAGAAAGCAGCAAACACTTTCAGTGTGCAGAGTATTTCAATGAATACAGGTCAAACACAGGTGTAACGACTCAACCATGACACTTAACGAACTGATTTATCTTCAGATGATCCAACTACATCGATTCGTACCCAGCAAGTCAGCCTTCCAGGCGACATATATCGAGTTTATCAAACTGGGAAGTGGGCATTGGACATTTCAGCACAGCAAACTTTATGGATATGGGTTTATTTTTAACCCTTTTAGCGATAGATATGTTTAATGTTGCTCAATTCAGTTTCTGTAACATCATCGGCACATGCTGGCAGCAGCACCAACGTCACAACGACAACAAAATACAGCACAGCAAATGGCAGTGGAGACAGCAAGCAGGAAATCTTCAGGCCACCATTTTGACCACAGTGATTTCCTAAATAAGTCATTCGCTGTTTGTGGAATATGTAAATGCTCAGTCATAAACCATGGCAAAACAACCAAGATCTCCAACCACCAACTGAGGCACCGTGGGATTTCAGCCAAAGCCAAGCTTTCACTTGATTAGAAGTTGGGTGCACTTTCTTATAATTTTCTTATGTTGTAAACCAGCCTTTCTCCAAGTGTGATACGCATACCACTCGGCTCACCTAGTGGTACGTCAAAGAATCACTGAAATTTTTTATTCGGAATCTTATTGTTCTTCCTCTGTGTTTGTGTGTGTTTCTGTTTTACAGCAGTGCATGAAGTTAAGACAGCAAGAACTGTTACTTGAAGCTATGCATACAGCTTGTTTTGATTTTTTTTATTGAGTGCAGTAGATTTTTTACCTAACATTTAAAGAAAGAAAGAAAGAAAGAAAGAAAGAAAGAAAGAAAGAAAGAAAGAAAGAAAGAAAGAAAGAGGTTTTTTGCCTCCTCAAACAGCTTCATTCTTTTTCATCCTTGAATTAAAGATGATCGATCATGGACTCCAGTCTCCAGGTCAGTTGCACAACTTTAAGTTTAGTTGTATATCAAGAGGAGAATATTTGTTTCATTTATAGCTTGATAAGCACTAAACAATAAACTACAATCTGAATGAAACAATCGAACCAGGCATGTGCACATTTACTTGTTCCACAGACGTTAAAAAGGAGCGCTGACCTCTGACCCACAGAACACAGAAATGTTTGGACTCTTCTCATCAGCATCGAAGAAAGCAGGATGTCATCTTGTGTTCAGTTCAATATGTTTCAGATACACAAAGAAAAGTCTCCGACATTTCAGCAACTTGATACAACGATGTTATCAAGTATGCAGGTTTTCAAAATGCAAAAGCAGTCGTGTCCTGTCGCTGACAAGTACACACACCCACAAGTTGACAAGTACAAACTCTAATTACATGCGCACAACTTTTCTGTACATTGTGCAGTTGGTTTGGTATGTGACTTTAAAGAGTCCCAAACGATGCATTTCTCTAGATGGGGTGGGGGGGGGGGTTCTCTGGGAAATATTTTGCTTTGAGTTGTTGAGTTGAGAGCTAAAATCTTGGTTACGAGCAAAGTTTCAATTATCCAACTTCTGGTTGATGGAATAAACACCACAAAGAACGCCATCACAATCACCACGGCGAACAGCACGACAAACACTATCGTGGACGCGTAATAAAAACCTGCTTCCTGTGTCATTAATTTGCTGGACAGACAGACATGCACTCGAGCAAGTGCAAAGATGCTCCGTGGATTGTTGGTCAGTTGACTATTTTTCCCTTTCAGTTGTCTGATGTGTACTCACAGTGTTTTGGGAGCTCTTTTATGAATGAACTGAATTTGTAACCCAGAGTACCACTGAATGGGGTCATGGCTCACCTGTACAGACAACAGCTAGAAGTTAAACAGCAGCATTGAAGAAAACAACAATAAAGCCATGTGGCCAATGAAGGGGAGGCCCTCCCTTAAATAATGATTATGTGGTGTCCTGCTTGGCGAGCACAAGGCCATTTGGCACACCTGTCCTCACTGCAGAGCTGATGATCATTTCAGATTACTGAAAACGCCAGGTGTGACACTCAGTAAACAAACACCAGGGGGAAGATAAATGGGACTGAGTCAGTGCATAGATGCTGTGATGCCCTTCCTGCCTGCCAGTCTGATCCGAACACACCTCTGCTCCACAGCAACCAGTACTCATCACCCAGTGTCGCTGCTGGCCGTAACAGTTTGACAGAACAAGCTTGAGGCGGTGTGATTGGTGCCGTGTCAGGTAGTCAAAGTAATATGAGATGACAATGAGAGGGAGGCCACTGGGGGTCCGAGGCTGCCAGGGGGACTTCACACCAGAGGGAGCAGGATGAGCACATAGGCCTATGTGGTTCCTGATGATGTGCTGTGACAGCTGGTTTAATAAAGCATGGATTACTCATTAATAAGTATTGCTGCGTTGACAAATAGTGAGGAGAGGATCAGCTGGAGGCCTGTTATGTATAACATTAGCAATCACACATTACATCATCAACGCTGATTCAGAAGCAGTTTCAGAGTAGAAGTCTTCAAGTCACAAGCATGCAGTGCTGCTGATGTACACTATGTATAAGGACACGATCAGTGATGTGTAAGTGAATGAAATGCAGAACTTGTGCATGGTTACTTGGCCTCTGTCCAGACCAGCTGTCACAATGTCACACTGATGTTTGCAGGAAGGGCAGGACCCCAGGACCCTGGACCCCTGGACCTCCAGACCCCTGGGCCGTGCACCGAATGGGATCTCAAGGAGGACTGCTTGTTTGATTAACATGTTCCATTCACCTAAACAGATTCTTCTTCAGCTTTCCACATCCAGGCTGATTTGGTTTCAATAAACTGGATCAGTGTTTACCTCTGACTGATGACAACAACCTTTTGGTTTGGCTTGTTTTTTCTGAAGGGCTTTTATAGGTTTTGCTGGCTGTAACGTAGCAAACCAGGTTTAATCTATTGTTTGATTGTATTAATGCCACCTGCTGTTCAGTTTTGGGTCTTAATCTGTTATGACCCCAATATTGACCAAAACAGAGAGAGCCCAAAGTCAGATTAGCAACTAACGTTTGTTGTAATATTTACAATGTCCTAAGACCATCTTGTGGGCCAAGTTCGCTCATATGCAGGAAGTTCTTTGGTCAGCCAGAACACATCAGCATACGTCGTTAATCATTTAACATTAGTTTGACATAGATTCTAGCGTATTCTGACAATCTTTCATATGTCTCCATGGATTTTCTAAATCATCAGTGGCCACAAGGAAATTAGTTAGTGGTTACCTGAAGTTTTCAATGATGTTTTTTTTCAAGCCAATTAAGCAACAAATCATGACAAGCTGTGATATACGCTCATTATACCACAGCCGAGGTGTTTTCTTTGGGTCGACGCACAGCGGAGGGCCAAAAAACCCTTAGTGTGGTATATTGAGCGTCTATCACGTACTGGAATGATTTATTGCTTTTACAAAACGGCTATCAATAATGGCAATATGAAAGACGAATACACAATCATTTTCATGTAGTTTTTAATAAAACAAACACATATTATCGAATAAAATAGCCACGGCGTGAAAAAACTAGTCCCACCTCACTGTGGGGCTGCACGATATGAGATATGAGTAAACAAAAGTTAGTTACACAAGGTTTATTAATGAAATGAACTTTCATACATTCAACAGGCTATCTTATTCACATGACATCAGCATGTAATGTAGGTTTGAGTAACTAAATATTTCAACGAAGCCAGCCTAAGGAAGGCTTAACATTGCCATTAATGTTAGCAGCAAACAGCTCTTACAAATTAAATATTGGTTCCAAAACACCAAATGTAAACATGCAACCCTTTAACATGTTCAAAGTATGGCTGTAAAAATTTCACAATATACAATGCAAGGTATACAAAAAAATACAAAACTACTTCAAGTGACATGGATATGAAAACATCCCCAAAAAAACATTTAACAATGTCAAACTTTATAAAGTGTTTACGTTGTTTTTCTGAATCTCAGACTTCTACAGGTTCTCAAACTTTTATATTTCAAGGTCTCTCCTTAACTTGGTCAAGTCTTTCCACCGTCGGGAGGACTTTAGGGATGGTGTTCCACGGCTATACGCCTCAGCCAAATTCTGCTGCTGCTTTGTCTCGCTGTCGTCTTTCTTCTGAGCAGAGACAGCAGAGGTGGACTGGGCAACATTAGCCTTAGCAGCCTTCAAATGCTGACTTTCATCATATTCTTTTTCATGGTTTTTCCGCAAATGATAAAAGAGGTTTATTGTGCTTGAGTCAGTTGTAGCGACATGGCAGCGACATACTTTACAAACTACAATGGTCTACTCCATGTCGCTCCTTTTAAAACAAAACCAGGACCACACAACCGATGTTGACCACTGTTTTGGCAGCAGCTCCTCCATCTGCGTTAGCTCGTATGCGTTTTATGCATGAGAATTGTCCTCCTTTCCGCCACAAATACCCGTCTCCTCCATGCATGTTTGTGTTTTTCACAGTGGCAGCAGTGTGTGTGGGCATGCCGTATGTGGAGCGTCACGACGTAAAAAACTGCCGTAAAGTGTGTTTTTTGCAACACTGTGGTAGAAACGATACACCTCATGTTTCACGATAAAATTTTTATATCGTTTTGACGAAACATATCGTTATACTGTGAAGCCTTACCTCACTGTATGTTAGCTCTGCATGACGTCTACTCATCGCCTAATTTTTGGGAGAAAGTCACTGCTCGGTCAAATCTACCATTGTTAACCCAATGTGGAGCTGAAAGTTAATCTAAAACATGACAATTCAACTAATCTAGTCTATTTGTTAACGTTGTCAAAACACTGCATGTTAAACGTTAACGCCTTCTTTTGGCTGCATTCTGTTACAGCTGGTTGTTGTAATGGAAGAACTGTTGCTTCCTTGAAGCGGAGTGATATGCTGTGATTACGTTTTTTAGATTATCAGCCGTGATTATTATATATAACTGATTATATATGACTTTGTTGGTCACCATGACATCATCTCTGGTGGCAACAAGTCCCTGAATTTAACTTTAAAACAAAATGCTGCTTATCTGAGAAATGTAGCACCAAAAGTAATGTTGAACTGCGACAATGTCACTCATTCTGAGGGAGAAACAGTTGCAGTGATGACGCCTGCTCTGCCTCTTCATAATACTCTCCTGAGTTTGCAATAAAAAATATATAAAATACCATTCTGTGGATTGAGATAAGCAGCAAATTATGGTATTATTTCATTTAAATGGTAAAAATGTGTTAAAGCAACAAAAAGCTGATGAGCATGCTGCACTCAGCTCTCATCCACTCATTGTGTGTAATCCAGCAAGGAATGCTTACTCAGCACCACAGGCAGCAGCTTTGGATTGACATGCTTCTCCAAATTGGACAAAAACGATTATTGTCGGGTGATGTTGAGCAGCAGACGCTTCAGGAGGTTTACATCAATTTCACTCACAGCGTGCAAGCCTGACGAGTTTACTGTGGGAGGGAAAAGCCGCCAAAATGTCTAAAAGTGAAGAAAATCCATGACAAAGGGAGCAAAATATGCATGAATGACAGAAATGTACATTCACTGTCGATTGATGTTTGTACCAAAAGAATTCCTTCAGTATCAATGAACTGTGCTGGAGTTTCAAAGTCACTTTGTGTCTCCACGCTTTTCCGTTTATGATATTGCAGGATGGAAACATCTCACTTTTCTATAAAAGAACAGGAATGTTGAAGTGCAAAACCCAGCAGATGTGCATACAGCAACGTTAGCAGGGCGCATTCTGAAAATGTCACAACATCCTGACATCCCACTGCAGAGATCGTCGCCTTCCTCTCCTATCAGCTACCCTGGTGCAATAATTACAGGCTGATAGCGCAACAAAAGCAAGAGCGGGAGGTTCCACAAAGCACAGATCTGAGCAACACAGACACAGCCAGTCACAGGAGAGGTGCAAACCCCTGCTCGTCATCAGACTCAACCACCCCTCTGCAGAAGACCCAGTGAGTTTGGCCAGATGGTGTTCTGTGCCGCAGCCACGGTACAAAACATCAGGGAAAAGACACAAATGAGTTTGCACATTTGTGTGTCATCAGTTGCTGGAAGGCAGACACTCGCTCACTTCAGGGAACATGTTTGTTCTGACAAAAAGAAAGTAAACATGGTCACGCCAGCAGACAGCCATACATCTGCTGAGATGCTCAGAGTCACCCTCCTTTGATGGCTGACGCAAGCAGAACATATCTTGGGATGCACAGCGAGCGTCAGTGTGAATGATGCAATGCAGCCGGCCAGGTTTCCTCACGACATGCAGAGACTGAAGACTGCAGATGTATAAAGTCACAGGTGGGTTCGTTATGTGTAGAGTGAAGGTGTCAGCCTCATTAGGCAGAAGTGGGTCAGAACAGTATCAGAGAACCGGGACTGGAGGAGTTTGCTGTGTAACATATTTATTCCAGCGACTGCACCAATAAAGGCAGCTTGACAGCAATGTTTCGGAACTGCCTTGACCCTGAAGCTTGACATCAAAATGAAAAGATACAGAACAGTATTTTCTCCAAAGTAAAACAAAGTATGAAGAATGTGTTGCTTCTAAATCCTTCAGCTGTCCATTTGTTGCTTTCTTATCAACTCTGACAGCCACATGTACAACATTGTTTCTACTCATGTTTACAACAAACAGGCTGACTGAAGGGATTGATGGTCATGCTGTTGTATTGCTTTTGTAAAAAAAAAAAAAAAAAAAAAAAAGGAAAACTTAAAAAATATCCATTAACTTTGGGTGAACCTTTGCAGGGTAAGTTTATTCCTAGTGCCGTTAATTCTCTCTATGAATTCAGTCAATGGGAGAAAACACCCAGGGGCCATAATAGAGAGTGAGACTGATCAGTGTGTCAAACCATTAGATGCGCTGAAATTTGGAAGTGTGCGAGTGCTGATGAGAACTGACTCATCACCCCGTCCTTTGTGTTTTGGATGGAGCCCCTGTTGTGGGTGGAACACTTTCTCCATGTAGATAACGTCCTCAACAAGATTTAATTTGGGAAATCAGGGCAAGTCCTCTTGAAGTCATCGCCTCTCACGGCACAGCTCTGTGATCAGCCTACTAGAAGGACTTTATTGTCCTGAAAATGAGGCAGAAAGGAGGAAAGAACAGTCAGTGGTCAGAACATTTGTCTACCTGTTAGATGTCCTGAGGGGTTGTGTGGCACTGATCCCCAACCTTCCCCAAACTTATTAGTGATTGACCTCGGTGCCCAATCCCATGGGGATGAGTCGGGCATTAATTCACACATGCTCAAGTTGGATTCATCTAGAAACATACCCGATGGATGTTCAGGAGCTGAAACAACATCTGGCTTCTCATGATTTCTTTTCAGCGCTCAAGAAAAAAACTGAGGCAAGTCTGAATTGTGGCAAGAGAGTCACTGGCGACATGAAGAGAAGCATGAATCTGTGGGATCTGTTCAGAGCAACCATTGAGAAGCACTCACACAGGCGACTAAAACCCTCAGTTCATCAAAACAGATGTTTCTCATTTTATTTCGTTTTCCTGGTTTGTCTGTTCTGCTGCGTATGTAATAAAGTGAACTCTTAACGGCTCCTCCAAAGACTGTGTGGAATTGATGTTAATTGTACACGTGCTACAACCATCGAGCCTTGGTGATTTTTACTGCTGTGTATAAGAATGCGAGTCTGAGTTTGTTGTGACCTGTGACCTTTTGCACATGTCCAGTTTCTTCACTATGGAGCCGTTCTAATGAATAAAGACAGTTGAAAATGCTCACCTTCCTCCATAGAGTCTTACTGTTGCTTGAATCAGGCTCAGGCTGAAATAAGCGACTGAAGAGCGGGCTGAGGAATATTTGTGAGGCTCCTGGTTTGGGGGCTCCACCTTTAAGTCTGGCTGAAGCTCTGCTCCTCATAACCTGCGTCACCTCCCTCATCTTATAAGGCAGAAGTCAAAACTATTCATGGAGAATAAGAGGATGATCTGAATACAGTGGTCAACACTGAGGTCAAGGGCCCCAAACTGTTGCAGATGGTTTAAGTTTTTCCCAATGCCATCAAATCACTAAAGATTCCTCCTCTGACTTTGCTCGAAGCAGAGAAGGAATTCGAGGAATCAGACTGCAAATCAGATCAAGATTTAGCTTTAACTTTAGAAAAGTTGGAGATGCAATCTTAACAGCGAATCCACCCACAGGTACCTCAAGACCTGTGCTGTGTAGCAGCAGTGCTGAACTTTCTGAGAGAAGGAGTTACAATGATGCTTATTGTGTTGCTGTGGATCTATACAGGCCCATCAAGGATGATCTGTGTCGAAGAGCCAGTAATTGTGAGTTTTGCACTGTTCTTATTGTTTGCACATCCAGACTTCTATTGCTTATCTCTGTATCTGTTTAATGATGGACTAAACCCGAGCAACATGAGTAATGATTTTAATATTTTCCACATTCTTTAACACTTCGGTGTACTCAGTTGCAAACTTAGGCACAGGTGATGAAGTGCCAAAAGTGTGCTGAAGAGGCAAAAGCAAAGAGAACGCTCCAAAGGTGCAGCAGAGGAAAGTAAAAGGAGAGACTCAGCAAAACCGAGCTGACGAATGAGAACCCAAGCCTGCTTGGGTTTCCTGCAGACGCTCTCATTACAGCCTCCAAGATTTGCCCAACCCAGCACAAATCTGCAGCTTTCTCAGGAGTGGAAGGAGCAGGTGTTGGGGGAACTGTTCTTCCCACCTGTGTGGTTGCTCTGTGTTCCTCTTTACTGAGATACTGTACCCCATTTTTCCTTAGCTCGCCTCTCCCCAAGGTCAACACAGCAGCAGCACTGAACTGGAGGAATGGCAGACATTGAGGCTCAGTGCAGATAAAAACGTCTAGGTTGCATCCCAGAGGACATTCTGCTCCCTGATTTGAAACACTTTCTATCCTGTGATAAAGCACTGCTGATGAGAAGACAAACTTGCATCCTGGGGGGCAACAGGAACATTCCCCACCTGTTTTTCAATGCTAAGAGGTTGTACAATATTCAGTGTCTGCCAAGGTTTCATGAAGTTATGATGAAGACTTACAGCTTGTTCTCATGACAGCAGACAGATGAAGATGTTCTTGCCCTCTTTTGCTTGAGGATCTGCTCTCTTTCAGAAAGAATAGATTCCACCTGAAGTTAATTCCACTCCACTTTCAACTCAAAGGATCCAAATCACTTTAATGTCTTTGACTTCATTCACACTGCAGCTGAAAGTGACCTAACTAATTGGTTTCACTACAGTATCAACTGTGTGAAAAACACAGGGTGTGCAGTGTATCTTGTACTATCATATGGGAGCCTGGTGACTGCAGCTCTGTGTTTTGAGAACAATTGTATCACATTAGTTGGACACCATTTTCTGCATCAAGCTGGATCACAACAGAGGTAGCATCTACAAAAGAGTGAGTCTAAAACTGTTTTTGATGACTTACTCCCCATGTTAACGTCTCCTGGTTTGTCTAAATGACACGTGGCTGCATGTTAACACAGAAAGGAATTAAGTGGGACCTTTGGCCTCTGCGGTGCAGAACAAGCAGACAGAATCACCCAGTCCAGGCAGCAGTGCCCCAACAGAGTGGTGCAGATTCAAAGTCTAACACTGTCCCACTATGGAGCACTGCTTGGAGATTACAGGTGACACAGCTAAGTGCTAAAAAGACAGACATTGTCTCATGCTTACGCTGCCACAAAGGGAACACATTAAATATTAATAGGATTTTCTAACTTCGCCTGCAGAATATTACCTTTTTATGTCTTCTATGACCTTTGACATATCCTTTATTAAATCCCTCTGAGCGTTTAAAAGTTGCCCTGAATGAAGAGTCAGAGGACCGACCTGAGACAGCAATAAAAAGCCTGCAAGGACCGCCCCCTGTCTCAGCAGCCTGCTGGTAGGAATGCAAAGTGAAGCCAGGATTGCTGGCTCAGGAGTTTCCTTTCTTCGTCATTTGTGCATCAAAATGATGCAAAAAGTTTTCGAAGCCAAAGCATTGGTTGGTTTGTTGGATCAAGCAATGAGCAAAGGGTTGGTGCCAGTATGAGATGAGCAGAGCTGTTTATCCAACAGAATAAGTAGATAAAGACAGAAAATGTTTATTGTTGAAGTTTTTCATTTCTTTCATGCTATATTGTGTTGTTTTATTAGACGCATGTCAAATGGTACAGCAGCAAAACCTGTTAGTCTGCAAGTGAAAGCTGCTCACACATACTTTGGCTTCTACAGTCTGCATGGAAAGCATCAGAGTGATGCAATGAAATAGGTCAGTAGGCTAAGAAAGCCCAGCAATGGAGGAGGTCAGAGTGGATCGATGCAATGACTGTACAAACAGGGATAATGCAGCAGGGTGAGGATAAACACAGAGCAGCTTCTCCATCCGGAGCAACGGTCTCATTCAGTGCAAGGGACTCCTTCACTGTGACAGGCTGCCAGGTCATGTCTGTTCCATATCTGTTTGAAACTCAATTCAAAACTTAGCAGATAAAAAATATAATTGATAATTAATGTATAATGTAATATGATAATGACTATAAAGATAAGCTGAAATAAATCACAATCAGCAGCTGATGCGACTCTAAAAAGTACCGATTATAAAGAGGAACCTTAATCAAAATACTGATAGTCTTATAAATACACGTAGTTTACGTCTATTCCTAATATTACAGTTCTGAAGGATTCGAATAATGGTCACCCAGCCTAATCTGCCTTTTGATGGCACATGACAAATACATTGTCACATCAGAACACAAACTTTAACAATTTTTCTTTGCAGCAACTGAAAAAGAAAGCTGCAGTTTTGGGTGGATGTCTCAACGCAGAGAGCGGCAACAGTGGGCCTCTCTGATCTGATGGTGTTTATTTCTTTCAGTATAATCATTCTCCCTTTAATATGTTGCCTGATCTCCTAAACATTTGTGGTCACCATGCTGCGCCTCTGTAAGACCCTACTCACCAACTAGTTGAACTAGTCCAGTTGCATTGAGAGAACAATGTTGTCACCCTCTGGCCTGCCAACAGCTGGTATTGTCAGCACCATGCTTTCAGCCCCACTTGTGGGCTTGGAACTGTGCAAAAACAGAAGCTCTCTGAAACTGGGTGGAGTGGAACCCAGAAAGGTTGAACAGGTAGTATTGGAAAAGTACCAGAAGAGTCAACTAAGACTTTAATCCAGTAACTTTCAACAATCAGTGTAGCTTGTTGCTAAAGAGTACATTACCAAACGAGTAGAAACAATAATGAGATAAATACATATAAAGTTTAAAACAGTTCCTTTTATGTCAGACAGGTTTAAAGTAAGACAAGGAACTTGTTGGTGCGAACACTTGGTCATGTTCCCATTGTCCCCACTCCAACAGAGTGGGAATGGACAGACAGACAGACAGACAGACAGACAGACAGACAGACAGACAGACAGACAGACAGACAGACAAGGACCGTACAGGACAGATGTCCCTCATTCTCATAGGACTCTTTGATTTGCACCAGTCCTTTCACTGATTTGGCCCTGCAGCCAACATGTGAGCAGCAGAATCATTCAGGGTCTTTATTGTCTGCGTCGGCAGCTGCCTTTTCTCGGTGCTGAAAGTTTTGTCCACATTATTGGTTCTGTCGTGGAGAAACTTTGCAAACACGTAACTTTGCCGAGCTGAACGCATTCTGTAATGGACAGAGAGGAGGGACGGAGGAGATTGATTGACATTGGCCTACAGTCCCTCAGCCAATCAGGAAGCAGAACACGATGCTAAGCTGTTAAAAAAAATTAATTTAAAAAAATTTGGTGGGAAATCTGCCCTAATCTGTCTGCGAAAGGTGAACGGACTTATAAGGAGCATACACTGTACTCGAAGGAAGTTCTCAGTCATGTGGTTGCTGTTATTATATTTTTGCCATTTAAAGATGACAACGCACTGCTGGGCTCCTTTACAATGGGAAATATTTGGACTGCTTAAACTGAGAGCAGAGTTTGGCCCCTTTTTTAAATATTTTAATACACATTGGATTGTTTGAAAGTGGTTGCTCATTTATTTTTTGTGAAAATGGAGGATACTTCATTCCCTCTCAAAGTAGTATGTCAGTTTTCCAGATACAGATGCGGATGTGTGCTGATTGTTTTCATAGCATCACATGAAGGTGCGTGTCCTTGACAAGGAAACATAGTAATACGTTTGTAGTTTTATAAGGGTTGGCATATTTGTACATCAAAATACACCTAATGACAGAATTTAAATGACTGAGTATGTTTACCACATGCTATGGTCTTATATTTTATGTATAGCGCCAAGACAGACGTACAACAAGGCAGACTCACAATGAAAACTACAGCTATTTAGAATGAGTATTGCAATCTCAGCCAAATATTTCCTTTTCGGTATCTTCACAGTTTATTTGTTTGAATGACTTGTTTAGAACTTGAAGGAAAAAGTATCAGGACTTACACTTGAATTGGATTTGCCTGTCGGGACTTGGGACTCGACTCGGGACTTAAGTGCAAAGACTTGGGACTCGACTTGGGACTCAAGCGCAAAGAATTGCGACTTGACTCGGGACTCGAGCATAAAGACTTGTGACTCGACTTTAAATTGCAAAACAAGGACTCTGGGTGCGCTCCAATTCCTCACTTAACCCTCAATCTTAACCCTCAATCTCAAAAATGCGCGCCCCCGCGACCAGAAAGGGCTGCCCCAATTCCTAGGGAGCTGAATTAAGGGCTGAGTTTGAGGGGTGTACGGCCCCTCAATCTCAGCGCAGTGCGCTCAAGCCCTGTTGATATGGTTTAAGTTAGTTAACGTCAAAAAATTTTCATTTTTCTCGGTGCGAATGTAGTTGTTTTATCAAGATAGCAACCTGTTTAATATGCTTGTGACATTAATGGTAGAAGACGATTAGGCCAATGTTTTATCTCCTGTAGCCGCGGAGTTAAACAGGCAGGTTTGAAGGTGCGAATATTAAAAGAAATAAAATAATGTTGAGTGCGCGGAGTGAGTACCGCTAATTTGTGGCTTTTTAACTGTTCATAACAATACGACAATGCTCTGTGACAATTACAACTGTTGCCCAAGGGACCAGACATTCTTCAATGAACATGAACCGTTCTTGTTCAGGTTAAACGTTACGAGATAGCGATGCATGACCTCTCCATCTTGTTCACTGATCTGTCATAACCTGACACTCATTTGTTGTTCCACAGCCAGTTCATCCAAGAAGCTGCCCTGGTGAGGAAAGTTGAGCCCCAGCAGGCAGCAAAAAGTGGGAAAACCTCTAAACAAGATACAAGGTAAAATACCTTCTTCCATCCTTACAAATCTTATACTTCATTATGCATAATTTGGAGCAGTAATGTGTTTATTTCCTCATTCTCTTTAATTTGTTTACATTGACTCCTCTTGTTTACTGGTTTCTTTCTCACAATCACTTTTCTTGTGCTCCTCCCTCTCTTTGTGCTCTCTTATCACTCTCTCCAACATACATTCATCTTCACTTCTGTGTGTTGCAGGAACTAAAAACTCAGAAGACAGGGTAACTTGTGCCGCAGCTGATTGTGCCTCCTCTCCATCCACTCTGCTGTGAATCTGGAGTCCTCTGCCACGTTGCCACAGACCCTCAACTTCTTCCCCCGTGGAAAAAAAAAGAAGGATTTTTTTGAAGGTAGAGAGTGAGCAGGAACAGAGATGCCACGAGGAGAGCGAGGCCAAGACTGAGTGCTTCCTCATTCTTTTTGAGCACATGGTTGATTTATCAACCATGCAAGTGTTCTCGGGTTTTGTCATTTACCTTTTGTTTTTGCACATTTCTACCTCTTTTTTTCTATATGTATGTTGTAACCGTTTACAGCTGTTTTTGGAGAGTTTTCTATTCCTGTAAAATTTGAATTTATATTGTATTAAAAAAATGAGTTTTTTCAGACTGTGGAGATACTTGTTATTATACAAGACTGTCTTACATAACAAGTAGCAAAGTTATAAAAACTATGAATAAAAATCTACTGGTACATAAAGTATTTAGTTTTGAAAGATGTTGAAAGAAGAAAAAACTTTTACATATCCATAAATGAAGATGCGTCTGCTGCAGCTTTTTCTTCTTAATTGACAGAATGAAATGCTGCTTTGGCATGATGCTGCCCCTAGCAGTCTGAAGACGCAGCTGCAAATAAGGGGTGTCCCATTTCTCGCCCTTAACACTTGGTTTTGAGGGTTGAGATTGAGGGTTAAGGGAGAGAATTGGAATTGGGCCTTGGTCTCACCTCTGAGTTATTTCCTCCTTCCTTTTGTGTAAATTTAAGAATTTCTCGCCAGATTTTCACACAAATTTTACTCACGAGTGTCCCTGATGGATTTTGAAGGTACTGCACCTGAATTTCACTAGTGCCCCTCATGGATTTGGAAGGTACTGTGCCTGAATTATACAAGTTATAAGTGCATCTTCATCTCCTTCTTATCCTTTTGGGTAATGAATATAATTTGCTTTTGTATGTAAGGAGGATTTTTCATCACAGAACTTTCGAGGTAAACTGAAAGTAGTGCAGAGTCAGCCAGGTGCGGTTACAGGCTCCCCTCCCCCACTTGTTCCAGATCATGGAACACTTCAGTGTTTCCTACCATAACTATGCAGATGACACACAACTATACATATCAGTGT